>CAVNYN010271575.1:0-38624 GCA_963692815.1 Nyctanthes arbor-tristis | reverse complement strand
ATTCGAGTTTCATGGGCATTGGTCTCTTGACTTCTTGATCCTGGATTCCGTTATTTTTTATTTTCCAGGCTAGCTAAAACACATGCAGTATATCGTAATCGGACGGAAGTTTGATTGCGAGTAATCAATTGTATGATTCTTCTATATTGATGGGAATTTTGGGGGTGTTAGTTTTATTAGATCATTACGAGGTTAATGATAATTATTTTATGAAACCCTTGTTCATTTTATTGTGAATGAGTTCTTAATTCACTTTCTAAAATATGTGGGCGGTTATTATTTTTCTTATTTGGTCTACTATTATTTTCTTTGTTATTCTGATAATTTCTATTCGTGGTTTTTGAAGTTGAATAATAGTTAAAAGATTATTAGTGGTTTTGATGTTTAGTTTAGCATTTACTATTTAGAATGAATTTGGAATAAAGTAGTTAATTCCTTTTTTTTCATTGTTGGTGCCACTGGTCAATATTGTCGTTAAGAATGGCCGTGTCTTGGGATAGATAGGACGGAAGGGGGTTGAGATGTCATGAAGATTTTGACTATGTCATTCTTAGTTTTGGCTGCTTGGTCTACTTGTTGGTTCAATTTTTCAAGTTGCAGCAATATTGGGTATTACTTGTTCTTGTCTATGGATAAAAGAGCTCTTGGAAACTATCTAGTTTGTTAACGTCAGCAACAAGTTTGAGTTTAATGCAATTTTATTATGATAGCTTATTCAAACTATCGTACCTTAATTGCAGGAATGTCTTCATCCTCAAATGTGGTTTGTTCTTTTGAATCTCAGTTCTTGCATGGCAGATGTGCATTTTGGAACCTACTTCGTATCTCTAATTGATTCAACTGGAGACTGTTCTGCACGAGCAAGATCTTTAGGGGCACGTATTTCATGCATTTCGTTTTCCGAGAAGCATATTTAGCTAGTAATTCATTACATCAACTGAAATGTAACTGATTAACCTTGTATTAACATACTTTCAAACGTGTGAAATGAGTTGTTTGGCTCAAAGTTTTAGTGAATTATGCCTTATTAATTGTCTCTAGTTTGCATTATCTGACAATAATGAGACCAACTCGATAGATGCTACACATGCAACTTTCAAAAAACTTGGCAAATGAAGGTTACAAATGTTTGCCGTTTACATCTTATTTCACTAGGATCACTATAATCTAAGAAGTGAAGTATTTACAAGAGTTCACTAGTTAAAGATCGAGTGACAAAATGTATTGCTAGTTAACAATCTTTGTAGTAAATGTTACCTTATTGTCTTTCGATGACGTCTAATCTTTGTAGTAAATGTTATTTCTAGTTCTGGTTGCCCAAATTACCACTGAATAATGATATGCATATGCCATTCTTGCTCAATTATTTATAGTGATAATGGAATTGAACAACCAATTAGTGTCGTTACAATGGTGCAAGCATTTTATTTTAAAATAAAAATGTATAAAAATTTCAACAGAATCCCATATATAAAATGAACATAGCCAATCTGTATAGACCATAATATCCTTGTAAACAAATTTTAGAACATCAGAAGATGATACAATTAATATACTAATAAAATACTGCAAGGAAATCCGATGGCTGACATTGCTTCTTAGTAGAAACAAAACTCAACAGCATCCACAACCATGTACCTTTGAAGTTCACAGTATAAGATAACAGTCAAAGTTCAAATATTTAGCAGCCACAGAATCAGTCAAGAGTATTTTAAGCATTTTTGGCAAAGTGCAAACAAACTTGTAGAAAGACCCAAAAACATGCAATCCAGCAATCCAAATGAACTCCGTATCATAAAGATCATGAAACTTAGAAGTAACACGGCAACAGCACCCTGAGAATTTTTGAAACTGCTTGCGGGCATTGTACGCATGGTGCCTTTTTGTAAGGAATTCGAATGTGGGGTTCTGAGGTTTGGAGATAGTTACAACGTCCATCTCAGTATTCGATTTGGTTGAGAAATTTGATGTTGCAGATGAGTATGGGAAGCGTACGATTTCGTGTTTCCCTCTTACTTTGATCGGAATTTTCTTGCTAGTAATGAAGGTTGATGCAGCGGTGGGACCGACTGTAAGATGACTCCGCCGGCGAGGAGGGAGTCACGGTGGCTCGCGGCAGGCCGCGAATGGGTGGTATGATGGTGGGGCATGGTTGGGTGGTGCTGCGGTGCGAGGGGGGCTTTGGGTTTGCAGGGGGAGAGGGGGCGGCAGAAAGAGAGATGAAATCGTCAGATTTGAGAAGTTGGGGATTTGGGGTTTCCTTACAGGGAATGGGTGGGGTTGGGGGCATGGAGGTTTTGAATTTTTTCAGTGGGACCCACTGAATTGGGGGGCAATTGAAGTGGACGACTTGGGGGGGATTGCTTGCTGCCTGGGCATGCCATGGCGCCGATAGGACACTATAGAAAAATCTGAATTGAAGTAGTAGTTAGATAGAAGCTGGAGGTTTCAATGATTGTGGAAGATTTCTAACCCCCCTTTGGCGTTGCAAATCTCACGAGTCACAGCTAAGAATAGACAAAAATGATTTCTCATCATATGTCTAGAATAGAGAAAAATGATCTGTCACCAAATGTTCCGTCATACACATAAGATAAAAGATTATTAAAGAAACTTATACAGTGAACCCTTATATGTGGGGCTCACAATGTTGTTTTAATAATCTTTTATTACGTGTGTATAATCCCACCATATACAACTGGAGGGAAATCATTACACGAGAGATATGTGTAAATACTTTTTAAAAAAATGATAAAATAATGTTGCTGAGTATGAAAATGAACTGGTGAAATATAGAGGTATGTGAGAGGGCAAAAAAAAAAAAACACAAACACGATAGAAAAGAATACGTGTGATCCACAAGGGACGACTAAAACTAATAATTGAACAAAAAATAAGTGGAGAATGTTAATACAATACATAATCCTTGGTAAAATTTGACATAATTAAAACGTGGTACAAATTTAATTACTCAAGATTTTTTTTATTTTTTTTATTGTTATATCATTGTCTTTTTGTTCCCGTCCTGTCCCACGGAAATGGAAAGAGTAAATTCGAGAAGGGTAGCATTTTATTAAATTGTGACCACTCATCTCCTTGCTTGGTTCACCAAAACAAATTTGATAAGGTGATTCCATAATAATAAATTTATTACATGGACTTCCAAATCCAATGTCATCTCAATTCATGTTACTTCATAATCAAACGACAGCTTAGTCTCACTACTGAAGTAGCATATTTTCATTGAGCAAAAATTTGGAGAAATTTTGTCAAAGAAACTACAAAGCAGCTAAGCATCAGGCGGCTGACGTGCAAGCCAAAATATTCAAAAGTGCGGAAAAAAATCCAATATTCTAAGAGTACTGAGTACTCCTGGTCAATCAAGAAATTACATGTGAGATTTAAGACTTAAATTAAATAATAAATTGGGGCTCTTGCATCCACATGCAAGTCCCTAATTGCTCAAGAGTACCAAGTTCAGTACTCCATAAAGTACTGGACTTTTTTCCAGTGCACTAGAATGGAATTGGCAAATGATCATGGAAGAAAATTGTGTTGTTGTAGCACTTGCAGTAATTCAAAGGAAAATCAAACATCTGTGATGCCCTATGCAAAATAAACACAAATGATTCTAAACAGATAAAATAAAAATTAAGGCCCTATATCATAAACCTTTCAGGTACTCCATAGAGTACTGGACTTTTTTCCAGTGCACTAGAATGGAATGGGCAAATGATCATGGAAGAAAATTCTGTTGTTGTAGCACATGCAGTAATTCTAAGGAAAATCAAACATCTGTGAATCTCTATGCAAAATAAACACAATATGATTCTAAACAGATAAAATAAAAATTAAGGCCCTGTATCATAAACCTTTCAAGTATACTACAATGATTGGAACAATTTTAGAATCATGTAATTTAGAATACCTTGCAACTTTAGTGGAAAAACAGCAGTTTTGACTACGAAGATAGTGTTACAGAAAACAAGGAACTAAGAGCTAAAAAACTATGCTGCAACAAGATCAGGTGTTTCTGCTTCAACTGATATCAAAGCTGTGTGAACTTTGTCCACCCAATTATCCAACCGGTCACGCAATGACTTGATTTGCGGAATCCCCAAAACTCTTGGTTGAACCCAAGACACGTGAACTGTTCCCTCAACCTGATCAATAATCCCCTCGATCAAATGTACCTGCAGTGAGATTGTGCTATTAATCAGAGTACCAAAAGAAGTGAGGCACAAAGACAGAGATGAACATAATAGCACCAGTAAGTAATAAACTAATTCACAATATCACTCTCTACAAAGTATGATCACCGCTTACTCGCCCCCTCCAGTGGCCGAACGAACTATCACTGAATCATGCAAGCATGAAACATCATGGTATTTGTACCATGAACCTGTTTGGTATAGCTATAGCTTTTGCTTTTGTTTCTTATAGAAGAGCTCCCAGAAGCTTCCTCTAAAAACTTATTTGACAATAAACATTTGAATCAAATTATTCTAACAGAGAAACTGTGTAGTCTTAAAAAGATGCTTTTGGCTTTTCAAAAACCACAGGGGCACTGAACTCAAAGATACAAGAAGCAGCAGTTCATGACACCTATTGATACTGCCATGCCTGGGGCAGGATCCAATATATGGCAATAGAAAATAATCAATATCCACTTACTGAAAGGCCCTTCATAAGCAGATACTCCACATCTTCTATGGAAAGCTTTGTTCGCTGCGCAATCACACTTAATGGGATAGTTCTGTCTTCTGCTGGCCGACTGGAAATGAAGACACATTCTTAATTCAGTTGAAGGCATACATTACAAAATAATGTAACGTTCTAGAGTAAGCAGCCCAACAATTCTCCTAACCCACCTGAAAATGATCTCCATAAGGCAAAGAATATTAATCTTTTCCAGAAGCTTTTTCTCGTTCTGAACTAAGGCTGGTTGGGCAGTCAACGCATCTCCATGGACATGGCATAGTTCTTGATAACGAACTAAATCACCAGAGTTGAATGCGTCAAGAATATAGTACACCCACTCAACCTTGGTCCCTAGAAGACTCTTTATCTGTAAAAGTCAAAAGAAGGTCAATTATCAATCCAGCGAATCATCTAATATTTGGTACTAAGATAAGACTTTAAGACACGGGAAGGAAATATGAAGAACAACAAAAACAGGTAGGAAAAGTTGTACCAGGTGATGTCAAACCACACTACACACAGATACATCTTTCTTTAGATAATTTTGCATACAAATGATGACATCAGAGAGAAAAGTTTTACAATAGCAATTATACTGATTTTACGTAGGCAGTTGCATAATCTTCCAGATTCAATACAATATGGTTCAATCTCTATTAGCAAAGGCCTCAGATTGTTAAATGGAAGAAATAGCAAATTTAAGATGAAGAATACCACAGAGAAAAATAAATATGTATATGAAACTTTCACTTCTTCTCTTTCATTACAGTACACCTTCGATTCTATTCATCATTCTTTTAAGCATAGCTCCGAAAGCATGTGCTATTGAGTTACATCAGCCAACCAACATATCTAATTGCATTACATGCACACACATTCATAACAAACAGCCATATATTCTAATGATACCTATTTCTCAGATCTCAAGTCTTGTCTTTTAACTAGTATAAAATTAAGTCATCCTTGCACTCACATTATAGAATTTTGGTAATTATGACATCACTAGCATTCAAAACACTAGAAAGAGAAAATATGGGATAATTTTCTATCCTATAATACATTCCTTTAACCTTCATTCTGAACAATGCATATAAGTAATAAGAGCATCTCCAATGGCTGCGGTCTTGCTCCATGGTCCAAAAAAGAGCGAGAAAGACCCAAAAAAATTTCGCGGACTTCTTATTTTTTGTATTTTCTTTTAATTTTCTTTTTCTTTTAATCACTTTTCTCTCATTTACACCACTTTTTTCCTCACTTTTCCTCCCTCGTCTCCCATGTAAGGTCTAAATCTAGACCTTTATCCAAGACTTCTCCACTACTATTTTATCATTATTTTTGAATTTCCATCTATCTCTCTCATCTTTTTCACTTTTCCCTCTCTTTTTTTCCTACGCCTCCTTCCACCAACATTCAATTAAAATAATCATCTTCTCTCTATCTCTATCTCTCTCTTCACACCACCCAAAACTTTGACTACCCCATTGGAGATGCTCTAAGGAAAGAGAGGAAGAAGAAAAGAAGTGGGTTTCAAGCATTTCTTACTATGGGATGTGCAAGAAGTTCCCCAAAGTTGTAGATGTTTTCCCCCAACAGTGCTGATAGGGATAAATCAATTGCCAAATCCTAGGAAACAACAAAGAAGATAGTTAGCTTAACGTGCACAAGAAGTTAACCATTGTCCAACAAGAAAGCCTTTTTCTCAAAAGACAGTAGCCAAACACGACTCATATACTTCTGGCATTAAGCCAACGAAACTATATTTACAGAAGCTTATACATAATTATAATTTATAAACTTTTTCACAAATTCAAGTGTGATTCATGAATGATGCCAAGCAGAGATGGAATATACACACACAGGCTACTCATGTATAAATATCCTCAGTGTAGAATGGCATAGAAAACTTTTCAAGCTGATCTGGTATTGCACCATGGATCAAGTTACTCTCATTTTAGTTAATGTGGAGTAGACCAGCCAGTGATTACATGCTGAAATTGTAGGATTTATTATTTTTCCACAAATTTGACCCAACTACTACCAAGAAACTTTGTTGACTGTGTCACTAAGATTCAGACCACTAAAAAGAAAGTCATTATGTTGACCAAGAAAAGAGAGAGAGAGAGAGAGAGAGAGAGAGAGTGTGTGTGTGTGTGTGTGTAAGGCCAACACAGTAATACAGTATGTTTAGAGCATTAAAAGGAAAACTTTGAACCAAAGTAAGCAATCCTTTCATTCATCAGCTCAACGTCTCCACACGGTAACGTTAATGAAAGGAACAACATGGAAATCATAAATCAAGTAGCCTTAACCAAAGCATGCATACCACAATTGATGCTACTACTACATTCTCTACGTCATTTGGGCTTTATGTAATTGTAGTCTACTTTCACACTTCCTTCCAAAGATAATCTTAAATTTCTATTACTATTACTATTACTATTACCACCATGCTATATTAACACTGTGGTTGACAGAAATGTCATATGATATCACTTTAAAATTAATTGGTATCATATGTGCCACCTCATCTTGTAACATCGACTCAAATCATATCTGTCATCAGCTCCAAAGCCAATTTTTTTGACAGAAACTGCGATACAAATGTACATTTCCAACATATTTGAGCATAAGAAGGCTGCTAAGTGAGTGTAACCAATAGTAATACATAGTTGGTATGACAAAATAAGAGAAATCAAAAATTTATTCATCTAGTACAGGTTTAGATAATTATCATCATGACTTTTATGTAAACTCAGGTTTTAGGACCCATGATAGGTGACTCAATACAAATATGCAACCCAAATATTGAGAGACAGCACTTCATAACAATCACAGACTGGCCAAGATTTATTTTCCTAAATAATGAAAATGCAAGATATATAATCTTACCAACTTAAATGATTCTGAGAGAGACTCTACTGAGGTGTAAGCCAGATAAAGGAGAGCACTTTTGTAGAACTCGGCAAATTCTTGACGCACTTTATGATATTGAGAAGCAACCCAGTAATAGCTGGAATATACAGATGGATCGATATCAGTCATGCTGTTAAGTGTACTCTTTCCCTCTTCTAAAAGATTGTTGCACTCTTTTTGATCTCCTTGCTCAAGTTTATATAGAGAAATCTGCATTTTGATATAAAGAATCGGCTCCTCAATGCGCATCTCCTTTGTACTACAGAGCTTCCCAATTACACCTTCAAGAAAATTCATAGCAGTGTCTTTCTCCGGGTACTGCCTTGATACTATGACAGCAAAATGTGCTAGTTTGAGAAGGTTGATCTTTGTCTCAAAATCAGTTATCAAATTATGGTACAATTGAATGAGAGCATCACCAGCCTGGAATTTTTGGTATGAAAATAACGTGTTAGATGCCCTAAACATAGCACACATGTGAACATTGCTAGTAAAGAGGAAAGCGATGATTAGAGATAATCCCTAATGATCTGGTAAAATCTAACCTAACAATGAGATAGAAACACCAGCTCCGTACAAAAACGGTCAAACTTTATTTCAAAGTTCAATTAGCTAGTTCACCCAAACTGATCAATGAAGACTCTCAAGTCTACTTTAAATGTTAGTTGCATGCTAACTCCTGACAGCAAGACTTGATTCATGCCATATGTAACATAAGAACATTGATGGCCACTCTTTTCAGCCAGGACACCTGAACTAGTTTCTGTACATGGTCTGGTGTACTCATGACTCATGAGACTGAGCTGAGAGAAAATCACAAGCTATTACACAATAAATTTTCACAAATCTCTTTTGACATTGCACTTTCCAAATTTTCTGAAAATTTTGACCAATTTGAATAGCTAAAACAGTGAAAATCCATGTATCTTGACCCAAGCTCACCTAAACAGAATCTTCCTAAGTGAGTTCAAATTACTTGCCTAGGGTCAATCTTGTAACCTTGAGCAGAGCAATTTAGGACCGCCCACTAGATAGATGACAGCGTGTTTTATAAGATGCATCAAACATCAAACAATACTTATCTTAAGAATCCTTCAACCCTTCTTTGCGACCATAAAAGTCTAAGCCCTATTCTCCAAGACTACATAATGAAAGATCTGTGACAAGTAGATTCAATAATCATGTTCAAGCAAGCTAACAATTGACACAGGAAAATACAAAATTTACCTATAATATCATGAAAGAAATTAATCATCATAAACATTTCAGCTGCCATGTAACTCAAGCACATTCAATATGCTTAATACTGCCTTCGTATGCTATCAATGACATGTTCAACTAGAAAATCTGCTAAAACTTGAGAACCTCTAACAACGGACTCGTTAACTATGTTATAACATCTCACCCAGCTGACACACGGGTATAGTGAACATAAATTCCGAATAATCAACACTATAAATTCTCTTCTAGTTAAGATTTAATATAAACATGTATCAACATGCTATACACACAAAATGGAGTCACAGTTTGATGACTAGAACCAGTAATGATCACAATTGACAACAAGTTATTATAATTATAAGATAAAATGCAGATAGTTCTGGTTACGTTCTTGTACTGCTTAAAGATATAAAATTTTATAATGCCAAGCTCATAAAAGGAAACCGGAATCTACTTAGAAAGTCGCATTCCTTTTTAATTCGTCCTATGATTTGCATCTCCGTAAGACTTAAAATACAATTCATCTTGATCATATAATTTCCAGCTTTGAATGCCGATACAATTTTTAAAAATGAAAACTTTCATTTATCTCAACCAAAGTAAACGGAAAGAGCCACGAAAGACAGCCTTTCAAAATTTTAAAAACCCATGAAAGTGAACCCTAATTTCCAAAGACTTAAAATCTCAAACCCACGAAAGAAGGAAGAAATTAATTAAACAAGCTGAAAACTCATTCACTTAAAATATAAATTCACAATTGTATTTACATCTATAGTTATACATTCATAAATGGTTCGGCACCTGAAATACAGAAAGGGCAACGAACTGTTCAAGCTTGAGCGTGAGCTGGTGCCAGAGCTTCCGCTGGTACAGATCTGTAAGCGTATTGCACCACTCAGAAAGTTCCGGATGGGCATTACGGAGAGAGTCTAGATACTCAAGAGCCGCCATTTCTGCTTGTTCCCTTCCAGAACTGCGTATGAATCTGATATTCTACAAGTGTCTACAGAAAGGGGAGAAGATAGACGGAGATTTTTATACGTAGATGACGACCAATTTTCTACTCTTTTCTTTTGGCCAAAGAAAGGCATAAAATTAGATGACAGCTGGTTTTCTTTATTTAAAAAAAAACAAATATTTATTTTTTGGGTTAATTACATCTAACGTCCCCAACCTTTCAACTTTTTATAGATTACATCTCTAACCTTTAATTTTTCATTTTCACATCCTTAACATTTAGTAAAATCCTATTTTTCATTCATGGAGACGAAAAACGTCCATTTCGTCCACTAGTGAAAGGGTATTTTAGGTAAAATGAAAAAATAAATTTTTTAACATATTTTAATTAAAAAATTTAAAAAAAAGAAAAATAGTGGGCCCCAAAAACCAAGCTTTTTGGCTGCCATTTCCAGCAGCCTTCCCTTCAATGCCGCCGACAGCAAAAAGGGAGATACTCCCCCAAAAACTAAGCTATTGGAATGGCTATCATTTCTGGCAGCTTGGAGGGGCTGCTGGGAGGGGAGTCCCCCTCCCACTATTTTTCTTTTCTTTTTTTTAATTTTTTTAATTAAAATATGTTAAAATATTTATTTTTTCGTTTTACCTAAAATACCCCTGTATTAATAGATGAAATGGACGTTTTCCATCTCCAAAGATGAAAAATAGGGTTTCCCTAAAAGTTAAAGACGTAAAAATGGAAAATTAAAGATTATAGACGTAATCAATAAAAAAATTGAAAGGTTAGGGACGTTAGGTGTAATTAACTCTTATTTTTTTCCTCAAGGGGAAAAGAGACACAAATTTCTTAGAGCATGTTCAGTAAAAAAATGAAAAAGAATGAATAATAAAAATTAAAAAAAAAAAGAGCGCTCTGTTTTAGAAAAATGTAAAGTGTAACGAAATTTTATTTAATTTATTTTCTGTTTTCCTTTTAAAGTTAAATAAGTATAAAGAAAAGCGGTCCGGCTAAGGAGAGCAGACCTCTCCCTTACGGAGAGGCCTCCTGCCACATGGCCCTCTTTTATTGGGGGGTCAGGAGGCGGGTCTCCTGATCCCTCACTAACTGGGGGTCATGTGTGCATGACGCCTCCGGATAGGCCTCTTCTCTTTAGAATTTCTCAAAAAGAAATGTGTTTAGCAGCTAGTTAAAAAAAGTGAACCAGCCTATTGAGACTCTCCTTTGTAGCTTTTTTTGACATGAATAAAAGGATGGGGGAATCCAAATCCCCTCACCTAAGTCGAGACGTAGGCCTAGAAACCACGTCAAAGCACGGTTGGAGTTTTCCCAAAAAAATAAAAAATAAATACTAGTTGGCCAGTTGTGACTCGCCGACAGTGGTGATTTGTGTGATTCCAATAACTATGATGTTTTGTGACTCTTTCGAGACACAAGTTGTGACTCACCAACAATGGTGATGTTGCAGACTTTGGTGACTGTAGCTTTTGTGACCAACCCATATTGTGTGACCACCTGATTTGTGAACGAAAACATACATATATCTTATTTGTGAATGTCGGGTCAATTTTTACCAAAATAATGAAAATAATAATTCCTCAAGATTAATGTCAAACATGTAAACAATAATGATAATTTGAAAATGCTCTGATATTTTTTTTTTTTTTTCTTTTCTATAAATTAAGGGCCAGTTTATTCACAGGAGTTTCACTAGCACTAATATCATCCTCATTCCTAAGAAAACAACTCCTCTTGTTTGCAGTGACTTCAGGCCCATAAGCTTATATACCACATTCAACAAGTTATCTCAAAGATTCTGGCTATTAGATTAGGCCCCTTGATCCCTAATATCATCTCCCTGAACCAAACTAGCTTTATTAGGGGGAGGAACATTGGGGAAAACATCCTACTTGCCCAAGAACTCTTCCACAATCTTGACCACAAAACCAGAGGGAGTAATGTGGCCTTTAAACTGGACCTGGCAAAAGCTTATGACATATTGGAATGGAATTTCCTATATGAGTTGTTATATAGATTTGGATTTTGCCATCAATGGGTTAGCCTCATACACAGATGCATTTCCACATGCTGGTTTTCTGTTCTTATCAATGGTGAGGCATGTGGATTCTTCAAATCTTCTAGAGGATTGCGCCAAGGAGATCCTATATCACCATATTTGTTCATCATTTCAACGGAAGTTCTCTGCAGAGGCCTAAATGCTCTGCAAGAGTTGAAACCTATCACTAGATATCATCACAGATGCAACATGATTGTCTCCCACTTAGCTTTTGCTGATGATATTTTGATATTTACTAATGGGAGCAAGAACTCTATCAAGAGATTGAGCACTCTCTTAGAAGACTATGAAACCTGTTCTGGACAAAGATTGAACAGGCGCAAATGCAACTTCTATGCTTCTAAACATATGGCTCCCAGCAAAAAACAGTTTATTAGTAATTGTACCAATTTTTATGAGGGCCAGTTCCCATTTATGTATCTTGGTGCTCCTATATATCAAGGTAACGAGAGATTGCATTTGTTTGATAACATTATACAAAAAATCAGAGGCTGTCTAAATGGCTGGGAGAAGAAATACTTATCTGTTGCGGGGAGGGTTACACTCATCAAAAGTGTGCTACTTTCTATTCCTATGTATCTAATCCAAGTCCTTGATCCACCAAAGTGTATCCTCAAGAAAATTGAAGCTTTATGTGCTAACTTTTTTTGGGGAGACCAGCAAGATCACAAAAGGATTCATTGGACGAAATGGAAGCAAATCTGTGTACCTGAATCTGAGGGTGGTTTGGGAGTGAAAAGATTGGAAGATTTAGTGCATTGCTTTGGCATTAAGCTCTGGTGGAATTTTAAGAATAAAGCTTCTTTGTGGGCTAAATCTTTATCAGAAATACTGCAAAAGCAGCCATCCTTCCTTGTGTCAGACAGAAATATGGATTCCGGAATTTGGAAGAGACTTTGAAAGTTGAAAGACAAAGCTGAACAGTACATCAAATGGGAAATTGGCAGTGGACAAGTCAGCTTTTGGTTTGACAACTGGATGGGATCACAAGCTCTATTCCATGCTCTTCCTGTTATTAGTAATCCAAATCTCCTTGTTGCAGATGTTATCACAGAGGGTAACTGGAAGAAAACTTCATTATTGGAGCATGTGCCGACAAAGGAGAACATGCAGGCTGTCATGGAGTTTCATTTGGAGTAATAATGTCCCCCAAAAGGTCTCTATATTTTGTTGGAAACTATGGCTGGGCTGGATTGAAACAGATGATGTTATTCAAAAGCGATTCAAGAGCTCAGTCCCTTCTAAATGTCACTGTTGCAAACAGGTGGAATCTATTTCACATTTATTCTTACATAGTGAAATTGCAATTTATGTCTGGGACTTCTTCTCTAAGCTCTTTGGCATTCATTCTAAACTATTCAGTTCTATTCAAGAACAATTCTTTTATTGGTATCTTTCCTCCAAAGACTCCAAACCTGGGCATATTAGGACACGTATTCCTATGATTATCTCATGGTTCATTTGGAAAGTAAGAACGAAGCCAAACATGGTCAAGAACCAATGAACTCCCAGTGCATCATTAAGAAATGTATGGTCTTAATCTCTGATCTTTGTTGGAGCAAGAACCTGAAGACTGGCAATTGGAAAGGGGATGAACACCTTTTAAAGCTTTGGGACAGAATTGATGTGAAGACGAACTTTTGTGTCCCCTATCCCTATTTTGGTGCTCCTCCAAACAGCATTACTCTTACTGTCTCTGGCCTCTCCTTGCAAAATAAAGTTCTATATGGTGTGTTATGGGGGACCAGCATAGCCACATTTTTTGGAAATTTACCAACCACTCAGATCCTTGTTCTTTTTGGCATACCATTCTCAAGGCCATTGGAAAAGGTATTGATTTTAGTCTGCATAACCATTTCAACACCCCACTGGTAATCACAGATTCATTCATTGCTATGCAATGTCTTCAAAAAAGCTATCTATGGTCACCAGAAATTATTCGACTCTGCTCGGCCATTAGAGGAAGACTACCTAATCTGATGGTTTCTACTTGCACTTTAACTCAGCACCTTGCAGTCACTTCCCAATTACTTTTTGAAGAAAGACTTCTTTCTGAGGATATTGACCGGGTGGCTGAAGACCTTAATGCCTTGGATATTGATGATCAGGCTAATCCTCCATTATATGAACTGGGATAAGAGGCTCAATCATGGCTTCTCGCAACCCCCATCCCATCGTCATTCTGATTGCAAAGGAATACTCGGACTCTATGGTTCTGTGTTGTCTTTGCTTCCTTGCTTGATTTTGTCACTAGTTGTTTAGTTATTGGGAGGTCTTGGTTTAGTCCCCTTCCCATGTACTCATTTTCCCTCCTTTGAATAAACTCTTCTTCTTTAAAAAAAAAAAATTCTGGTAGAATAATTAAATAATAATAATACATTGGTCAAGTGGGTGCAACTGATTTTTATGATCTCTTGCTGGCAGTACTTTTAATTTTTGTTGCTAGCCTGCTATTAGACGTTGGACTTTTATTTGTAGCTAGCTACTTGATGGAATTTTTCATATATAAACATAAGTTGAATATTATTATTATTTTGATGTTACAAGGAGATGGTAGGGTATTGACGAAGAAAGACACACACACACACACATATATAGAGTATAGGTATGTATCAACCCGACAACCTATATTGAATTGCCAATACATAAACGATAAAATCCAATTTGATTGGATCAAATAGGGTTTCCTAAAAGGAAGAAATCAAAGAGGAGAAAATCCATGAATTTCCTAAGTTACCGAAATGTGAAAATACACGTGTTTTTGTTTAATTTTTTGTACCACCTTTTTGTTGGAATTGTGTAACTAGTATTAAATGTCCAGTTAGATAATTGGTTGTTTACATGTTTTACACCGACCATTTTTTGCTAATTGCTGATGTCTTGCAAGAGAAAACTAATAATTGTATAAAATAATTGCTTGAAAAGAAATAATTGTAGTTTCTCTGGCATCATACAAGTACAAGGCCCATGTCCTGAGTTCAATCATCCATTACTATGTGACAATACCAGTCCCAAAGACAAAAATAAATGCTATACAGAAACCTTCCATGTACAAATTCAAAAGCTATTTGGGAGTGCTCGAATCAAATCCTCTGCCGTAAAATGTGTCTTTTCTTGCCACAAAGTGGATAATGGTAAAAACAAAAGGAAAACAGGAAAAAAAATAGCAATCTCCATTCAGAATTATATATGCAACATTCTGGATTTACAAATTGAGCATAATCTATACTTTAATATCGCTGGCAGAACCCAAAGCCAACTATATCGCAAAATCAACCCCTACCGGCATTACCGTGTCGTTGGCTCCTAAAGTAGCCGAGAAGTTGCTGAGCCTGCAAGAGCCACATACACATACTAGTAAGAACCCAAATCTTAGGAATACTGGAAGAGTAGATGAGTGTAGAGTCTCAATACTACACCTTTTCTCGGGCTCTTGGTGTCCCCGACTGGGACAATGCCACTAATGGAGGAACAGCTCCTTCTTGAAGAACCATATTGCAAAACCTATTGCTATTTGTGCATAACTGCAGGAGTGCAGCAGCTGCATTTTCCTTGCCTCTTGCCGAGCCAAGCTCAACCACCTCAACCAGTACCGGGATTCCTCCTTCCTGACCAATTGCCGTCCTTCCATCTTGAATAGTGGCTAGATTGGACAAGACGGCAACTGCCTTGTCAACCATTCCAGCGGCAGGATCCATCAGGTCTATAAGGAACTTTACAGCACCTGCCTGCACAATGCGGGCCTTGTTCTCATGAAATATTGACAAGTTGAACAAAGCTGTGGCTGCATCTTTCTTGCCCCTGGGAGTTCCATTCCCCAATAAATCAACCAAGGGTTGAATTGCTCCAGACCTGCCAATCTTGATTTTATTTTCTTCTATCACTGAAAGGCTAAAAAGAGTTGCAGCAGAATTCGACTTAGCTTCAGGGCTTCCGGTCTTGAGGACATGAATCAAGGGTTCTATGGCATTTGCATTTGCAATGGCAGTTTTGTTGTTATCATTGATTGATAAGTTAAGAAGCGCGGTAACGGCATTTTCCTGTACTTCTGCATCCGATGAATAGAGCAGATCGACCAGCAAGCTGATAGCACCACAATTAGCAATCACAATTCGATTATCTGTATTATACTTAGCCAGAAGCCGGAGTTCAGATGTGGCAGTTCTCTGTGCATCAAGGGAAGTTGCACACAGGTCCTCAACCAGTTTATTAACTTGGGCCTCAACTTCTGAAAGATCAGCTCTAGATTCAACTGAAGCAGAAGAAACTATTCTAGGCATAAACCTCTCTGATGGCCTACGCCATATTGCTGGGCCACGAGATCTAGTGTCCAGTCGGGATGGGAAGTCAGGTTCTCTTTGTGGAGCATTCAAGGCAGCAGCAGGCTGGGGTTCGGACCTAACCTCTTCAGAAGCATTGCTAGCATTGGCTGCACTCTGCAATGGCTCCGGATTGCCATCAGCTGGCGTGCCCTGCGAAATATTAGAAACTGTGCTGGAAGCTGAATTAGTACGATTATGCCCCTGAGATGACCATTCATCATCACCGGAAACATTATTTCCTCCTGAGTTGGAAACTCTCTCCCCTGAGTGGTCCAACCTGTCATCAGTGCTTCTGGGGGATGTTCTCTCAATGTCCAACCCATTTTCATTCACTTCAGCTCCTGGCAAAGAATCCTCAGAAGATGAATGAATATGAGATGGAGAAGATCCCTCTCGTCGCATTCCAGTAGACAAAATCGAACCATTTACAGGAGAACCTAAAAACCGTGTTGGACTAGGTGTGGTAGAATGATTCGTCCTTCTGGCTCCACCAGACTCTGCATGCACAAAAAATGGAGGATGGTTCAAGCTAACAGATTTTGTGGGATCAGGCAGCTTAACATTGTTTGATTCACACCAATTTGCAATCAATGCCTTGACAGTGTAATTAGGAATAAGATTAGCGTGTGATAAACTTTGCCCCGTCTTGGGGCAAACAGTAAGACCAAGATCAATCCACTTCCGTATAAAAGCACGTTCATATGTCTGTCCAGAAGCAACAATTACAGGGTCTGTCATAAGTTCTAGTGAAAGAGGGCAACAGAAATCAGCAGGTATTGGCACCGGGGTACAGGTCTCTGTCTGTTTCTTCATAACAAGGAGCTCATGCATGTGGGTAACCAAAGCAATTATCTGATCAATATAGTCTACTTCACTAGACTTTTCAGCTTGTTCAGCATTTTCTTTTAATTTCTCAAGGGCCACAGCCTCAATCAGAAGTTCCTGGTTTGATTTCAAGCTCAGACTATCAGCAATTTTAGCCAGGGTCTCTGAGCTGGCTCCAGAGTCCTCAGCATGATCCTTAATAGCTTTCATGAGTGTAGCTGACACTAGTTCACATTCCATATACTTAATTCTCTGGGAATAGAGCTGCAATTGGCAGTAAAATAATATATCAAAAGTTCACGATACCTTAGACACTAAAATGAGCAGATATGATATTGCAGAAATGACCTCAAGAATTTCAGCAGGTAAACTTAAATCAGAAGATTTCAGCAACTCAAGAATCTCCAAAGCAGAGAGCTGGATCTTTGTCATCAGCAATTCGACTTGTAAAACCTAGACATGAAGGAAAAATCAGAAGGATGAGAAAAACATTTTTTACTGGCATACGCAAGACAGTATCAGGTTTCAATACTTGGAATGCGTGATAAAGTTTTAATCCAGTTTAATATTGTGCATGAAATGTGAGATGAAATTCTAAATTGTATCACATACGAAGTAAATTTTACTCATCAATGGTTGCCAGAATTCAATTATCTCTTTCAGTTCGCCGACCAACTGACAGAGTCCAGCAAATGGTTTTTGAAGCACTTCGTTTGAGTCAATTTTAGCATCAATGATGACATCAAGAATTCCCTTAAGCAACTTCAGTATCTCTTCAACATTTTGATGGTACCTCTGAACTAGTTCGAATTCCATATTATCACAAGTTGATAATTGGAAAAAATGAGAGATGCTATCGAGAAGCGATTTAAGCAATGATATCTCCATCACCTGGTCCATGAAAACAGGTGATTGTTTCAGTAATGTAGTTTAGAGCTTGTTCTGTGGAGCCTTACATCAATCTAAAAATTTATCAAATTAATACCAACCACATATTCTCCACAAAAAGCAAATTTTCATGCTTCCCAATAATTTTTCTTTACATTCTCACACATTCTCCTATAAATCTAATTTTCATAAATCTATTTACGCATAAATCTCCCAAGAACAAGCTCTTAGAAGTAAACCTTTTAGTAGATAATTATATGCAAGCTACATGGAAACAGTGAAAATAGATCAATAGAAGTGTCAATTTTGGAAGGTTCTAAGATAAGGACTAAGCAGTTAACAGAGACAGGATACTGAAACAATAAGCTAAGCTGTCAAATAACAATTTGTAAGAGTTTATGCTAAATAAAAGGCAAGCATAGTAATACATATTTTTCTGATTAAAGTATCTCCAAAATCACTACTATATAAAAGGAGGGATGAGTGTAAAACATTCGTTTTCCACTTCCATCCCTACCATTTTTCTTCAATTCCCAAAAATACAATTAGTTATTAATTATCAATGTTCTGTTATATATGTATGTATATAATGTATATTAATAATTGGTTATTTAATATGATGTAATCCATTTTGATAACATGAGACTTAATTCTATTCGTTTTATATTTAATCATGATATTACGAGGTTGTTTCAACATGATCCTTTTTTGTGTTATTTATTTCTAAAATTTAAACATTAATTTTTAAAAAAATAAAAATAAAAATGCAAAAAGTTCTCATCTTTGAGTTTTATTTTTCAACTTTAGTTATTATAGTGTTTACGAAAAGAAAATTTTTTTAACAATATAAAGAACAAAATTCTCATTGATTTTCTTAAAAACTTTTATGGCTAAGGAAACATTAGAAATAACTATTTTGAATAAAAGAATATATTAGTGACCTAGTTTATCCACGTACATATAGCCTTTTTATTTTTTTCCAATAATTACACCATTATTACTTTCAAATTCAAACTCATGGCACGTTTTATTTTATAAAATAATTAAATGTTGACATGTTTTCTCATTAAATTCTAAATGCACGCTTATATTTGTAAACTCCCTAGATATGTATAAGTATTACGTGATTATTTGATTGTTTGTAAATTGAAGTATTTGTATAACCTCTTTACACCAATTACAAGGCTATTTAAATATTAGTAATTAATCTAATTGCATAATTATGTATAAGAGTGATGCTACATGTATAGATGAGTGTACAAATAGGAAATAATATTATAATTTTATCCATATATTCTCTCTTTCTTTTATTGCATAACATGGGGTGAAATTTTAATTTTACACCCTTTCTATAAACACATATGTACATTTATCTGCGCAAGTAGATTAAATAATTATGCGTAACTGCCCATATATGGGATTAAGAGCACCCACATTGGTTGTGTTAAATTAAATTGTTCATAAAATCGTTAGTTAACAACTCAAAAATATAACTACATTAGTGGTATTAATAAAGTTGTTAAAGAAATCTTTTTAACAACTTGTTAACTCTGTTGTTAAAATTAACAATAGTTTTAACAACCCATATAGCCTACTATCTTTATTTTCTTTATTTTTTTATATTGGTTATAGATTGAATTAATTTAGCTATGGCCTACTTTTGATTTAAAGTTGGATTGCAATGGTTAAATTTAACACCACCAATGTGTTAAAACCAATAGCTAAACTTAACATGCTTATATGGCATTTAATAATTGCTAAAACTTTGCTTTATTGCTTATATGGATAGTTAAATTTAACAACACCAAAGTGCATGCTCTAAGATAACTATGGTCATAATGTGGATACTTCTACCTTCCAACTAACATAATTTACCAGTTCATAGTTATGGCAATGAAAAACATAGACTACAATATTATATCAAACATACATTTCATGCATTTCTCAAGTATAGAATCTGGATTAAAATAAGATACATATTCAAATCTCGTTAAAGAGTAATTGTCTTCGTATTAATTTGACACTATAAACCATGGTCCATAAAGTTCACAGCTACACGAGGATAAAAGTGAATGTAGTTTCTTTGTTTGTACATATAATCCAAATCAGCAACAACCAAAAGAAAGAAAAAAAAAGTATATATGTATTATTACAATTCCTAATTTGCCATATAATAACTAAATTAAATTATTTTTTAATCAATTCCCTTGGGTTTAATTATTATAACTAATTAATATTTGCACTCAACGGATCTAACTTTATTTGAAATTTTTTGTTTATCATTTTTTAATAACTTTTGTTTATCATTTTATTCTTGTCTAATGTATAGGCTAATAAAAATAAATGGTCAGTTCAACTAAATGGAAGTCATTCATACTTTGTCTAACTATAATTATTATAACCTAATAAAAATATTTATTATCAATTACATTTTTAAATTTAGTACTGGAGTACCTTGGATCTAATTTCATTTTAATTTTTTGTTTATCACATTTTATTCTTCCAATATTTTATTAAATATACGTTTAGATAAAATTGAAAAAGAAGAATTCTCAAAACAAAGTGCCACGCACGTCATTTACAACTAGTTCCATAAATACACTTTGGGGGAATGTAGTTAATATAACTGGTTCGTTAAGCATAAGAATATCCTTGAAACCTGTGAAAATGACAGAGCCAAGTCATTGGATGATCGCTTATATCAAGGAAAGAGAGCCATACAAAATAAACACAGGAAATAACATGAATCTGCTCTTCAAGAGATAAATTAAAAAAAAAAAAAAATGGAAAATGAATACCCCTAGTCTTTCTTTAACTGAAGATGGAATCAATCATCATCAACTGTTATAGTTGATTGAACGAACTCATCCCAATTAAGAAAAGAAATGGCTGTTCACATTTTTCTCTGTGAAAGGAATAATTCCTTCTCCCAGGGAATATGCGTACAGATAAAACCAAGAGGAGCAGCTCTAAATTAATCAAACGTTGTAAAATCATTTGGAAAATAAATTATAATGATGCAAAGACATGATAGAATATACTAAATGGATACGCTAAATTATGAAACCTAAAAGTGATTTATGCAAGCAACAGATCCAGTAGATCGGACATAATCCGTCGAGTATGTGATTTTTAGATGAGTCCTTTATGTATGTGAATGAGGTTCATTATTTGTTATGCACACTCCATAGCAACCATTTTGGTACACCGTTGATATAAGAATCCTCTGAACCGCATTATGTTGAATTTGGTTGCACGGAGAATTAGCTCATATACATGAGATAAAGATCATAACTTGATTAGTTGTTCAGTCATAAATTAAGATTGCTTACTGTTGGCATCCATGACATGCAATGGCTTATCTTGATGAGTAAAATGAGATTTCGGTTTTCCTTATCCTCCATGCTAAAATGAGTTTGGATATATTAGAGACGCCTTGTGAGGGAACCCTTCAAATAAATTACAATAATTTTGGACTGATTTTCTAAGGAACTTGGCCATGTAATCCTTCTCCGAGTAATGTGACAGTTCCATGAAAATGCAACCCTCTTTCTATGTAACTATATACAAGTCATGGCCAGCTCATGGTTAGATATTAGTTCTATTATTTCATATTTAGACAATTCCTTAACAAATAACTTGCCTTTAGCATGGAGAAGGCAGCTGCTCAGTCCAATTTTTTTCCCTTGATGGTGCAAACCACTCTTTGGGCAATACAAAAATAAATAAATTATTCCAGCACGTTTATCATTGCTTTTGGGAAAAATTTTGCACTCAAGATACCCGCGCAACAGAGATGATTTTTGTATTGGAGTGCTCGAAATTTTTTCCTAATGTGCACCAGTAGATTTGAGGAAAAACCAATTTGAACATTTAACAGTGACTGCTAACCAGCCCGCAGCCAGAAGGGGGGGTGTTGAAAGAATGTAGGCTCTGAACTTGTACACATTGTGACGAATAATATAAGGATTGCTACTTATTTGTCATAGTGATAAACCTGATTAGCTTGAGTTTGCAGAATAGGATTCTCGTGATTCATACCATATGATCCTTAAGTAACCAACTCAAACCATATACCAGAAGAATATGCTTTCTATTATTTTATACCAACCCTGAGATTCTGTTTAACAGAGAGGCTATGCAGGACAACATCCAGTATTAGAAGATAAAAGTGAAAAAATAGAAAGGCCAAACTCGTTTTGTTGCTACATGATGAACGTTTCATTTACTCTTAAGACATGAGGTATATGCAGGACAATATCCAGTATTAGAAGATAAAAGTGAGTAAAAACTAAATACCTTAACATATGATTTTCAAAAGTTTACAACATAAAGATCACACCGCTTCAAACAGTAGCTCAGGTAAGTCTTAATAACTAAATTATCCCTAAATTGCATATTCTGGCTCCTGAATTTTAACAAGATGGTCTCTCCTTTTCCAGGGAGATATAAAATGTTTACCCAAGTAGTTTAATGAACTGCAAATTTGAATAGCAAGATATAAAGACTAAATGGAGTAAACTCAGTGGATCCTGTCATTCTGATCAAGAATGTTCGTGAAATAGAATATTCACTATCACTATATATAAAAAGGGTGGATGTTGGGAAAGCTTTCGATTTCCTATTTTACCCTTATATATTCTATTAAATTCCTTATTTGTCCTTCATTAATTATTAAAAAAAAAGATATTCGTCATTTTTTGATGAATACAAATAAGGGAGAAAGTATTGTAATTTTCAGATATCATTGTAGTTGTCAAAAGGGATAAAATATATATGTCAAATCGGATATCTCAGCTCAAAATTTAAAAAGAGCTAACTTTCAATAGTTAATTATGAATGTCCGATTCAACATAGGTCTCAAAAGTTATTAGCTAAAAATTTTAATTAAATTTTTAATTTTTACATTTTCCAACTACACTCATATTTTCATACTTATTCAATAGGGTCCAAATTATATATATAACTTTTCAATTTAGTCCATCACTATTTATTTAATTTGATTTTCTTTTTCTTTTCAGATTAAAAATAAATAAGTCCTATTAACACTTTAAAAGAATTCAATTAAGTCATAATTATTTTTATATTCTAATTTAATCAATTTGTTTCTCAAAATGATACTTATTAATTTTATCCACTATTTATTCTATCCAATTAAACATAGATATGGAAAAGGGGGAATTAACATTAAGAGCGCAAGATGTGTTATCAAAGCACCAAAACACACCTCAACCCCAGAAAATACTATAAAGTGAAAAAAGTGGCAAATGTGGGTGTTAACATAGGTATTGCAAAGATGATAGTTGAAGGGTGGGAAAATAAACCAAATATAAAAATGGATATATCCATTAGAGCACATGAGCGTAGAGAAAAGAGAGGGACAATTGTGGAAGAGAAAATAGCCAATATGCAAAATTAGCAATTGCATGAATTGCATGGGTTTAAGACTATTCACAAGCACCTTGAAAGGTCAGCAAAGAATCTAGCTTGAAAACTAAAAATTGAGGCCTTAGTGCTAGGTATGTTATCTACTCTAAAATTTTAAGGATTATAGAAAAATCCAAGTTAATGCCAAAATCAGAGAAGAACTTTGAAACTAACAAAATGTAACTTATCATTTATCATTTATATAAAATGTGCGAGGCACGTGCTTATTACTAGTATTCAACAATTATCAGTTAAAACCTAGAGTTATTACTCTATGCGTCCCATTTATATAGGCCTGTTTACTTTTTCCCAAAGATTTTGCAAGAGCAAATTCTGCAAATAGTTTTCCTCATTCATCCTTATTTAATGAGTATTATTTAAATGAATAACGATAACTATACAAATTAAATAAGGCTACATTAAGTGAAAAAGAAAATTAATGCTTTTCAATATAGAATCAAGACTATATAATTGAGACAAGAGAAAAAAGAAAGGTAGCCTACATAAATGGGACACTGAGAGTAAGAGTGAAAGATACAATGACATTGTTGATAAAAAGATAACAGGCAAGCTGGATCTCTGCCTACTCCATGTAAGAAGTAAACAAGTTATATGGAAATGCATTCACCTAGATGATAAGAATTACACTGGACTAGAACAAGAAGTATTAAATTATCCCAAAATTCATTTAATGAAAGAGCAGTCGAAGAGACTAATCTTTAGCTTTTTAACATCAGTGGGGAATAAAAGAAAGAAGATAAAGGAATATATAGTGAAATTCAGAAGATTAGCTTTGTCTATCATCAAATCCATCATGGAAAACTTAACTGTCATTATTTCACTGAATGTAAACTAGAAAAATTGACATTCTGAAAGCCCACAGACTGATCACAATGTCTAAAGTACTCTTTCCCTGATAGGCATAAAATTGTATTCAAGTTTTAAAGTAAGATCTCACAGAGGTCAGGGAATTTAAGACAGAAAACTGCCATTTGGCTAACACTTGAAAGCTAATTAGTTGACCAAATGATTTTTTACTCGATATAAATGAATGTCTATATACAAGTTCAATCACATTGAAGCAAGGAATGATAATTTCCAATTTCTGTACTGCTTCCTATCTATCCACCATCAACTCTTTAGCAAAATTACGCGCAATGTCTTCCCAAGAGGGGTCGAATTCAATTAGATCCCACAAGTTACAAGCTATTGACCAGCCAAATCATCAAAAAACTAGATAATTAACTTTAGAAATTCGTCCTTTTCAGTTTCAATACCAAATTGATCCCGGCATTTGAATGAACAGATCCTGGTATATAAAAGATCAGATATTTAATTCAGCAGTAGAAAATTATTGTGCAAAATAATAGAGTAGCCTATTTACTGCTACGGACAAATCGCAGACACCATTCAGATCACACATATACATAGTCGAATAGGTAAAATTCGTCCATACACAGGGGAAGAAAAAGAAAATAATAGTAAGCACAACATCACGCACAACACACACATAAAAGATGCACAAACACAGGATAACTGAGCTAAACCCACAAAAAATTAAGTTGAAAGATACAAAATTTACTACCTGAAACACAAGGATTTACTGGGTTTATCTGGGCTTCGATCGCGCGGGCGCAAAACTTCCTCTACCTGGACAATTCTGAAAATTCGCCAGCTTTATAGCGGTTACTCTGTCGTCTTTTACCTTGGCAATTTGCAATTGTATGTGTACTTTTATGATTAATGGTTATTAATTGGGCCCATTTAATCACATTTAAAATTGAAAAATTAGGTTGTCAACTGGGAAAAAATTGAAGTATAGAGAAATCTTCAGAACTGTTTGCAGAATGAAGAATGTTTGACCTGGGTTTCATTCTCACTGTAGTTGCCTAAAAAGACTCGTTCAGGATTTTTAGGTAAATGTGATGACCGATGACCGTAAAAACACAAGGGGTAGCTTTTGCATAATTTCTTGCAAATACAAATAAAACCTAAAATTTTGTTTTTGAAAAAAAAAAGGGTAAAAAGTCTTGTTCAGTTAGATAAAATGTATGAATGAATAATGATCAAAAATAAACTTTTTTTTTGAAAAGTGTTTAATTAATTCAAAGATGAATCACATTCGTGACAGAGTATATTATTATTTGAGTCGTTACAATTCTAACCATAAACACATTAATACCACTTCGGTTGTATTTAGATATGTCACTCATGAACTTGTAGCGTTGCTTCAAGATGTCACAAGTTCTCTTTAGTACTGAAGTTGTAACTTTAGATATATATATATATATATATATATGCCATATGTCAAAAGGAAGCAAAAGTATGAGATGCTTAAACTAGTTTTGTGTGAACTTTCTTCTAGTTTTTGAGGGTTTAGTGCGTCCAACATTTAGGGCCAATTTATAACTTTTACAGGGTCAAGTAAAGAAAGATGCATTGACTTATAATAATAAAAGTGGGTTTGACTTTGAGTGAAGTTAGAAATGAAAGCTATAGAATAAACTCCTGATGTAGTCAACCCCATCAAAATTCTATTTCTATTTTAATAAAAGAATAAACTACTAAAATGATAAGTCACATGACTCGAGGTAAATATGATGGTGAAGAACTCAAACAAAAGGGATACAAATCAAAAAGCTAATATGATATTTGAGTTTGCTAATATTTGTCCAATAAAAAAATACGAGAAATGTTCTTTAACTATAGAAGAAAGTTTATGTTAGGTTTTTTGCTACTTAATAAACTCAGAGTTAGGATGGGAAATAATTTAGATCAACTTCCATTATAGGTTATAAGTCTTGGACTGAATTATATTATACGCGCTCCACAACGGCAACTAGACTGGCTCAAAAGTGTCTTAGTGGACCTTCTGGAGGAAGTAAGCTTCAGGCTTGATGCTCAAAGGCTCATGATGATTGCACTATAAAAACTTTTCCCTAATTCGTTTTAGGGTTAGGTCGTCACGTTGTGTGTCAAACGGAAAGTGGTGAGAAGACGTCGGCCCGTGTCATGTTACCTTGTGGAGCAGTACCTGAGCTGTGACCTTCGTGGTCCATTACTACTGCTCGTCGGAGGCAGCGCGGGCAACCGGACTCCGGCGGGATGGCCGGATAGGAGAGAAGAAAGGGGAGTTGACGTTCTATTTTTCCGTTTTATGTTACGTTCTCAATTTCTTATAATTTCATCTAGTTTATCGGGTTAACCTTGTTTTTACTTTGTGTATGCGAGGTTCAAACCCTTACAGTTTACTTTCTTCACGCCCGGCTGATGAGAACTAAATAAAAAGAAAGAAAAAAGAGAGAAAGAAAGTAACGAAGGAAGCATTTTTGCTGGAGATGCTTCTAATCTAAACTAAAAGCGCGAAATAATTCACAACCAAAACGGGTTACAAATGTACTTAAAATAACATATTAATTAATAATAGAGAATAGTAATTAATAATAGAGAATATATATTAAAAGGAAATGTGATTGTTTTACATGATTAGTGTATAAGGCCTCTGTAGCACCATCAATTTCTTGCTAGACATTGCCAAAATTCTCAAGTTGCTCTAAAATCCTCATTCCTCGAAGTACAAACCTTAAGTATTCTCAACGG
Source organism: Nyctanthes arbor-tristis (assembly GCA_963692815.1). Classification (NCBI taxonomy): domain Eukaryota; kingdom Viridiplantae; phylum Streptophyta; class Magnoliopsida; order Lamiales; family Oleaceae; genus Nyctanthes; species Nyctanthes arbor-tristis. Next base: position 11,695 of record CAVNYN010271575.1, on the reverse strand, counting down.
CCCTTTGGACTGGCAAAGTGCGGGAAGATATCATTAGTACTGTCACCCATAATATCCTCGTTTCCAAGATTTAAGGTATTTCGATGCATGGCTATGAGGTTGCCCTGATCAATCTGATCAACATTTTGATTGTCTATGCTATTGTTGCTACCGCCCCAGCCAGATCGCGTGCTTGAATCAAGACTGTCTTGCAACTGTAAAGCCGACTCGAGATTCCAGAGGACGTCTCCCATTGAAGGCCGGTCGACCCCATGATCAGACAAGCATTTTTCAGCAGTGTCAGCAAACTTCCTTAAGCATTCTGGGCTGATCTTTCCTTTCAGTTCGGGGTCGAGGATTTCCGCAAGAGTCTTGTTTCTTGCGCAACGTAGAGCCCAGTCGGCAAGACTGACTTGTTCTTTCGGCAGGCTCGGGTTTAAGGCCGGCCTGGCGCAAAGAACCTCAAAAAGAACAACCCCGAATGAGTAAACATCGGATTTCTCAGTCAATTGTTGTCTTCGGAAGTATTCAGGATCCAAGTATCCAAAACTACCTTTCACCACTGTACTAACATGGCCTTTGTTCATGTTGGGACCTGTTTTCGACAACCCGAAATCTGAAACCTTTGCAACCCACTTGTCATCGACCAGAATGTTCGTGGTCTTAACATCTCTGTGGATGATAGTGTACTTAGCCCCGGTGTGGAGGTAATGAAGTCCCCTGGCTGCTCCAATACAAATTTCCAGGCGTTGTTTCCAGGAAAGAGTGATTTTATTTCCTTTATAAAGATGTTCTCTTAGAGTTCCCTTTCCCATGTAGTCATAAACCAGTATCATTTCCCGATTGTCTTCACAGAATCCTATCAGGGAAACCAGATGCCTGTGCCTTAGCCTGGAGAGCATCTCGATTTCCGTCTGGAATTCGTTAACTCCTTGTTCGGAAGACGGGTTTGATCTCTTGATTGCAACTTGGGTTTCTCCATCGATAACGCCTTTGTACACCTTCCCGAATCCTCCTACCCCAATGACGTTGGAATCGTCGAAATTCTTAGTGGCGTGTTTTATTTCAGCCAAGGTAAAGTATCGACAGTTACAAGCGGCATCAGACGAAATTGTTGTGCTGCCTTGGCTCTTGCCAGAAACAGAGGATTTTGAACCTGATGTAGTACTAGAATTCCAAGAAATTGGTAACCAGCTAGTGCTATCACCAGGGACTCTCCGTTTCTTCTTGTGGGCAACAATACAAATGACGGCCGCCACCCCGAAAGCAGCGGCACCACCGGCTGCTCCAGTGATTAGAGCCGTGGTGGTGGTCGAATCCTTATCTGCGAAATGATTTGGCACGGATTCTTGTTGTTCCCTATAGTTCATCATCATCTCTGAAATAGTCGGATTAGGCCCTGAAAGGCTTGATTTTGAATCACTTAGTTTAAATACCTCCAATCCATTCAGAAGAACATCAGTAAATTGGCTCTTTGTTGAAACATCAGGGTGAAGTTGAACCCTTATTTCAGGGTCCTTATTCTTGTCAGTAACTCGAACTGCATAATCCCTGAACGTTGGAGTCGCCATCGAGTTTGTCCAGCCATAGATATCGACTGTAGTTACAGCCGTCTGATTGTTGATGAATACATTAAACACTCTCTGATTGGGTTTGGTCATTTCAGGATCACACCAATGTAACCTCACAAGATAGGTGAAGTTGGGATCAATCTGAAATAACCATGTCAAGTTGAAGTTGGTATTCATCTCAACCTCAGTTCCCATGTATCGATATGTTGAGTAAACGTCTAATGGCGCAGTAGACGCTCTTCCGATCTGCCTTTGTACCCGACTGTTATATTGGATTTATCGGAGATTCCAAAAGCGGCTCCATAAACATATGGGGTATCATCATACCAACTACGCATTAGGCTGCCAGAATCATTGGCAGGGGAAACATATTTTCCACCAACGTTCAATCTGTATAAATTTTCGATGCTAAGACCTTCCAGTGAAAGAGTTGTTTCGGCTGAATCCCAACTCAGGCTCTCAGTCGCTCCACCTGTCCCGACAAGTACTGGTTCCTGACTGAATAAATCTGGTGGTGAAGAAATCACCTCAATGCCATTGACAAAAGCAAAAGATTGGGGTTGCTTATCAGATGGCTTGAAGGTGATATCAAGAGTGGGAACATCTTTCAGGGACAGAAAATACTCCTTGATGAAATAAGCTTGAGACACTGCATCACTGGTTAAAGAAGCACTGAAGTTATTCAGAAGAGTGATTCCACCAGCAACAACTGAGAAGTAGGAATTCGAGATGTTGAAATTCGGGTACGAAGATGGGTAGAAATACAGGCGAACAACAGTACGGGAGGTCGAATCTTTCTGAATGGGGAGTTTATAAGTTGTTTCCGACTGAAAAATCCGCGCAGACATATAAGGAACTTCAGAAAGCAATGAAGGATCCTGGATTTCAGCCTTGGTTTCAATCGATTTTTCTCCATTTATTAAGAATTTCTTATCAGATTCCCAGGCCCTGCCATCAGAATCTTTCCCACCATTTCCAGAACCACAAGCCAAGAGCAATGACTTGGAACTATCATTACTGCTTTCTGCTGCATAAATCACACTGGCAAACAGAAACAGGCTCAAGAGAAACAGCAGCAGATTCTTTATATTCATGCGCATGACTGCATGAACTTGAAAATGGCGTACAGGAAAACGGGGTTCTTGCCGGGGAATCAAAATACGGGTCTTCCTGTACGCCTTATTAATAAACAGAAATTTAAAACTTCTTTTTCGACTCGGGTTTTCTATTCTTTTTTTGTTATGAATTTGAATCCGAAAGTTTCCTGGCATCCATTGGGGAAAGGAGGAACCAGAGAAGAAACGAAAGAAAATTGAACCAAAATCATTCTTTTTCTTGGGAATCTGTCTTTCTTGGTCCATACATTCCTTTGAAAAACTTCAAGAATGAACGAAGGAGAGTGAAGAGAGGAAGGAAAATGCATGGAACCCCCATAATTGTGGAAACAAAGTACTTTTCTCAGCTTTTTAAGGAAGGCAGCTCATTTGAGTTTGTTCTGTTTATAGAGAGGGGGGGAATTGTTTAAAATTGTTTCTTTGCATTTTTTTTTTTACATGAAAGTCTTCTTTTTACCATTTTATTTTATTCTATCAAAGGGACTGAATTATAAAAATCACCTCCCGTCAAACGCACATGTGGCAAATAATCATTAGACAACCCACACTAATTGAAACCAATTGATTGTGAATTATTTTGAGCTTTCACTATAGGAACCTTATTTAATTTCTTACCTTCACAAACATCCTTTGTAGAGAAAAATGATCTCCACAACAATACCACTCAACGCCAACTTCTTCAGCTAGCGGTTACCCTCTTCGCCTATCATGCACTCCAAACCTTGAGGAACCCTTGCTTCTGTAATTCATTTGACGACATTCTATTTTAAAAAACACCAACGGGGGCTTAATAATAATCTATCAAAAGCAAAAGCCAGAAGAAGGCACGTATTGTAATTTGTAAAAATGCTCAAATTTACTTCCAGCAAATTAAAATAAAGATAAAACACCAACATTGGCTTCAAATGCACCCCCCCCCCCCACAAAAAAAAAAAAAAGAAAATTGGAAAAGGAAGTAGAACAAATAACCTTGTTAGCCATCCCCACTCTTTCTCCATCTATCTACAAGAACAAATGGAAAACAAATTCCACAAGTTACACTACTCTTGAGGTACATATGGTGAGGAACTCAGTTCTGTCGTACTAAAAAATGAGTCCCCTTGACCCCCGTAAAAGTTCTCATTTCTCTCGTCATCCCACTTGATGACTTCCCTTGTATACTTAAAGGCCTCATCTATTGTTGTTCGATCTCTTGCCTTGGCTTGCCAGACAAAGAGCTTTCGATCCGTTAGGGATGTATAGAGATCCTTGAACTTCATAGCGATGTAGTAGTAAGCTTGCTGTGCGAGCGACTGATTATTGTTGTGGGGTCGAACAGGACTGAAATCAGTGAACCACTCACAGGTACTCAAAGGAATGCCGTTAATCTTTGCTTCAAAGAGATCTATTTGTTCAAAATCAAAACGAAAGGAGTGTCTTTGAAACATGGGTGTCTGACCATTGTTTCAAATAGCTCCTTACTTTGCATCATCTTGTTCTGAAGCAACACTCCACTACCACTGCTCTCTGGAGAAATCCACAACTGATCAAAATCACTGAGGGCGATGCAGAAAACTACTACACGAACATCTTCAAACATTTCAACCCATTTGCATCCTTCATTCATCCCCTTGGAGTTACTCGAATAAGTTGATACCTGAACGTCAGAAAGCAATAGGGAAAATGTAGCAAAATGAAGAAAACTTCTATTGCCAGAACTTTTGCTGACAGAACATAACTATTGGATTGTTCTACCAAGAAAACCTATCCCAAACTTACCACAGTAGAAAAGGTGTTTGACAGTTCTAATTTACAGATTGAGGTATTTGAGGAGAAATAAATACTTGAACGATTGTGATTATTTTGAATATGATGTCATTTTCAGCAAAATCGGGTGATGTGCTCAAACAGCAAGAAAAAAAATGAGATCAATATGAGTTCACGCGAGACAAGAAGAGTCAGACATGCATATGTAGCATAATAATCCATTTGTTAATCATAATAAGAGACCCAAGTGCTAAAGGGAAAAGTGCAACAAGCATCTAAGGACATTTCTCTATCTTCAGTCGAGTTCCAAGTGCTAAAGGGAAGTCAATAATATTGTATTTGATACATACGAATATTGGCATGCGCCCACCAAAAAATCACCAACTAAACTAGTAAATTGCATTTGTTTTGTCAGAACAATTATTATAAGGTGCTACTGATGCAGTCATCTAATTTGTCAAAAGTTTTCCATTGTGTTGTATCAGGTCTTTGTCGAAAAATCCAAAAATAAGAATTACGAACTACATGACTGACAGGGCTGCCGGATATTTCCAGCAAGCCAGATGACTCCATGTATTAACTAAACGCAGTGCATCTATCATCACAATCATTGAAACAAGAATGTTATAAGAAAATAGTTACCTGGTCATGGGAAGTGGAGCTGATTCCAAATTGTCTGTGTACGTTTCGGACATTGGGCTATGATCATCCAGACAGAACTCCATAAAAGCCAAACCATTCCCTTGAGTGACACCTTCAGCATACAATATGTCACGCTCTAAAGGTTCATAATCATTGCTCGATATCTCAACTGCCTGAAGAAAAATAACTTCATGAAGCTAGGTACTTGTATAATTTAGCATAAAAATTACTCTGCAGTCTGCTGCCGCAAATTGCTTTACACCATTTCTACTCATATGAAGCTTAATAAAAGTTACATTTTTTTCATTTGAATATTTCAGACTTCAGTTCCAGCCCTACTTTCTACTAGATGTTTATGAGTGCACCGAAATATGAGAATATCATGTTTTCAACAATTTTTCCTTGCTTAATCTAATAAGTAAAATCTTGAAATTTCAATTTATAAATGTTTCAAGTTTTTGGATTTGTTGTTCACAAGACAGCCAGAAACACAGCATGGGGGAGTGCAATTTAAGCAAGGAATTCCGAAAAACAGAGAATAACTGAAGCAACAGTCTTAAGGTTAGCAAGGTAGACAGTACCATTCTATATGAACATGATGCAACCTGGAGCAGCTGGAGTGCCTGATATTCAGTCCAAACAAAACCCATTCACCCCAGAAAATGTCAAAACAAAGGTTTTTTTTTTTTTTTTTTTGGCTGATAACTACTTTGACGTTCGAAGATATCTACAAGTATAGCAGATAATCTCATCCAAACTTCTTCTTATGAATAAAAAGGGACATGAAACGGATGCACAAAAATATATCACCAGGACATCTCACTTATCTTGCATAAATAGATATTGTAATAGCTTACTCGTCTAAATTGAAATAATCACGGGTCCAGGCAAAAGATCTTGTTATGAGCCTATTATGCAGCTAATAAATAAAATAACAACAAAAACAACATGAATAGTAAGAGCTTAACAAATTAAAACAGCTATAAGTATGACTGCAGACAAAGAAATCAGTAAAGATACCCTGCTTAGGAAGTATTCTGCCACATCTGGTAGGAAGTGAAGCTCATCTTTTCTCTTATATGTCTCTTGTATAGCAGGATCTCTCCACACTTCTTCAACTAATGGGGCATATTCACGTGTTGCTGCAGGAAAGAATGCATCCAAATCTCCAGTGGCTATAATATCCAGGAGCCAATCAGAGAAGTGCTTCAACTTTGTATTGAGGGAATAAACATTGGGATTACGTTCGTCAAGGTTAACCTCTACACCTAAAAATTCAAACTCAATGCATCAGACAGGTAAAGGTCACAAGTAGATATCTTTTCAACTTAGTATTGATCACATCTCATGCAAAATATATATTCAAATTTCTGATATCATCACTGTTCCCAAATGGACTACTCCTCAACATGATAATTAAGTTCAAATGCTAACATATAAATCTTTGGACGGATAGATTTATCTTTTCTAGGAAGCATGAGCAGAATTTGGTGCAATATGATGTGTTGTCAGATAAGGTATTCAGATGTAATGGTGGGCCAGTTCTCTTTGCCTATAATAATGTAATCTTCACCGTCACTGGTATTTATCATGCATAACCAAGTATGGCGAATAATAGACATTCTTAGAGGACTTAGTAGGGAAACATGTCATTTCTGGCTCTTATTGCTGTTGATGTGGTATTTCGTTGGGATAAGTTTTGGGTTTTCAGTCACGCATTCCAAGTCAACCGGAAATGTGAAATGTCCCAATGGGGTGTGAGTAAGTAGAAATTCCCTGTGGTAGCATAATTTTAACTGGTCCTAACATTAAAGAAAATGTTGTGGGAAACTACTTTTTCTTTGGGAATTGTACTAATTCCACATCTCCACATCTCACTAAAATCAAATTATAAGAAACTTAGGGTGCGTTCAATTGGAGAGTGGAAGAAGAATTGGAATTTATTTCCCATGGAAAATGTTTTCCCATTTTCCCATCCCCCCATGGGAATTCATTTTCCTTGATTTCAAGGAAAATTTCTACATTTTGGCCTAAGATGGGAAATATTTTCTATGGAAAATGAAAATGTGTTTGATTGGCCCAAGAAAATTTGGGTGGAAAATGGCATTTTTCATGGAAAACAATTTCCAATCAAACGCACCCTAGTGATCGACCACATTGAAAAATTTCTGGCACCCTCAGAATGCTGTTGTTAACCACCAATTAGAAGGAAGATAAACTTTACAAGTGCTGTAGGTAAATGTAGTGTCCTTTGAAGCATGGGAAAAGATCTATCCCCATTTGGGGTAGATATTTTTAAATGGCATTCTGCAGAAGAAATGATTTTGTTTCAGTTGATAAATCAGATTCATAGATGACCCAGGTAATCTCCTTTTTCACTAATTAATAACTGTAAATGACAGTAATTTTCCGCAATTCAAAACAAGCAAAACTGTCAATACCTTCCCTCTTCACACAAGCTGAAGTTGTCTTAGCGTGTCTAGCAGGTAAGTTAAAGTGATTTATTTCTGAGAGAGAGTTGTAGCAGGGAGGTAATAACTCTGGTAAGAGATTGTCTTACATTTCCAATTTTTTTTCTAAAGCTTCATAGGCTCATTTTGCACACTCCTAGGAATTCGTGAGTTCCCAGACCAACAAACAAGAAGCTGAGATTTCGGACATGGAAATTGATGTTGACATGTGTTTCAAATTTAGCTTATGTTTGGTTTTTAGAATGAACATGTGACCTTGGAGATACATGGTCTTCCATGCCTTTATCTTACTGTTTCCAGTTCTTAATAACTAAGAGAGAAACAAAATGATTAGATGCGGCCACGCTGGGTGGGTCATTCCCATTCAAGTTGTTTTCTCCAGCATCCCAACTGATTTCTTGTAAGATTTCAGGGTGTCAGTTAAGTAGGCAGGCAGTTTCAGAAATTTATTGGATTTTTGTTGAAAGGTGGGGAACGAATATGAGAAGTTCGTTTGGTAGCTTGAGGTTCTATTATAGAAGCAAGAGTACATGAAGGTTGGGAATGCTAGAGAGGCAGAGGGGTAATCTCGGGTTGAAGAAGTTCACATTCAGGGGAAATGCTGTGGAGACTATTTTTCCTTATAGAGGACGGTTGTGAAGAGTAATTATGGATGGGAAATCTCCACCACTATTTCCACTAATTCTATTTCTATATCAAAATAGACTTAATTTGCTAACATGGGCTTTATTTCTTCATTTTCAGATCCACCTTGTCCTCCAAGATTCTATATCGTCCAAATTCGTTTGCGTATATGTTAAAGGTGAGCAAATTAAGAGAGAAATAAATTGCAAATTTGTTCCGCAATATCTGTCCCAGAAGCAATTCTTTTGGGAGATTAAACCATTGCGAAGAGGAGATAAATGTCAAACAGAAGAAGAGATTCATATCAGATCCCAACAATGAGCATTTTTTATTCAGAATTTGCTGGTTCCAACCTACCCTCTGTAAAGTTTCTATAAAGTAATTCTATTGTCTTAGATTCTGAAAATCCTAAAAGTGAAAAGTTAAGTTGAGACCTAAGTTTTTCAAACTTCGTCCATCCAACTGAAGTATGTTGTTAGTTAATGGAATAAATTTGTCTAATGTGCAAAGAGAGAGTGAGTTGTTGTTACCCCAGCAGTGTAAGCTTAAAGAACTCTTGGCAGGAAGATGTTACTTTTTTTATCTCTTTCAGCACAGAAGGATACAGATTGAATTCATGTCTAATTGTTGGTTTTATAGCTGGAGTAGTACCTTGATGAGACGTAGCAAGACCTATTTTTTACTTTTATGCTAACCTACCACCAACACTGCTGCATAAATGTCAGTAAACCTGGTTTATACTCTTGGCAATAATTATCTTAGTCTTCACATTTATGTTTTAAAATAGTTCATATATTTTCTGAGATCCACAGGTACTACCACTTCTCCACCAGACCACCACTCATTTCATTTCTATTTTTAGAACACAAACACCAAACTGTTAGGGACCTAATTTCTCACTTGGGAAGAGCTCAAGATTACCCAAGCATCATACAGGTACAGCAACATGACATTAGAAAGAGAGAGTAATATAGAATAGGAGCAATACACATAATCACAAATGATACCATCCTTTGTGTATATAGAGATAAATGAAGAAAAAGGATTCATATGCTATCTAAAGATCCACTATCGGGACTTTTGCAAATTCATCATAAACAATTTTTTTTCCAAAAGGAATGTTAACATATTCTAGCATGTCAAGTTAGCATTGCAATAGAATATGATTAACAAAAAATCTGTATAAAATAACCTGGTGCCCTTGTCTTTGAAATGGACTCCTCCTCAAAGCGTTCTCGTGCATCAAGTAAAATGCTTAGATACTTGTACATGTTGCTTTGGATCATAAGCTTAATATCCTCGAGTTCTCTGGAGGTGAACTTGTTGCCATATAAGAATTTAGCCTGTTCAGTTAACCATTATGGAAAGATAAGCTGGTTAGCTATAACAAAATGGGAAAACTAATTGTTTTATGTTTCAATGCAGCAAAGCAAAACGTCAACCAGACATCTCAAGGAAAGCCATTGGTGGTATACTTAAAAAATTTTGAAAAAATAAATAAATAAAGGAGGAGGAGGAGGAGGAGGATACTCTATAATCATTTCGGAATTACATAGATTTTCAAAACACGAAGCTTGCTACCTGCTTGAAAATAGTACTGGTCCCGGAACCTTGAAGTCCAAGTAGCAGTAGCTTCTGAACTTTCTTCTGATCTAGATAATTTGGTACGGCAGTATAATTGCTGGCCTCATCTGTTTGTCCATGAGGTTGACCTTGGGGCACAGGCAAAGAGAACAAAGAGCAGACAAATCGTGTTGTTGCCTAGCAAAAGTTATATTTAATTACTTGCGAGAAGATTGCCAGACTTGTATGGTATATTGAGGATGCATAATCAGGCAACTTCCGTAATGGTAAATACCTTTTCCCAGATATTGCCTCTGATATTATTTTGACCTTCCTCCTCATAACGGCCATCATCATACACCCAAAAATGAGTGTCGCGTGGACATTGCACATTTGCAAGCTGATATTCATATACATTATGGCAAATGTTAGGACAAATTGCACATGAACTGAAACCCAATCAAGGACATGAACGGTCTTCACTGGGTGAACCATAAGTTCAAAGATACACTGACTTCAAGAGATGATAAAAGGGTCCAAATTACTCCTCTTTCACATACCATAAAAACACTGGAAGTTTTCACAAACTTTTTGTATCTCAATGTTTCTTTACCATTCTTATATATTCTTGTGAGATCTCAAACAAAACTGATGGTAGTCAGATTTAGACATCTAACTATGAAATAGATCATATAAAATCCATCTGATGACTAGCTATTACTCAATTCTTTGGTGCTGTTATTCATGTATTAGATGATACTTCCACTACAAAAAATGTTTTTCTGATTGATGAGGATGCGAAACCTTATACATTTGATTGTATATTTTTTAATCTTCATTTCCTTTGACACAGTTAAAGGTGTTTTAAGTAAACCAAAACTGGAGATCTTCCAATAAAATATGGTATTATCCTTAATTCGTTCTTCAGAGAATTCAATTTCGGATTCAAAATCTTCAGTAAACAGCCTCATTATTGACTGTTATTCAATTAATTAGGTGACCTGGAAACAGAACCGCCCTCTTAATAGCACATATATCAGAGGTATGAGAAATGTAAATCACGTGTACCATTTTACATCTCCTTTTTCCAGTTTTTCAAGAGCAATAACATGATAAAAACAATCTCACGTCAGTACTCCTTAAAGGGTGGCTAGAGTTCAATTGTTCCAACTGATTATTTGGACAGGTAAAATAACATTCGACCTCTAATAAAAAATATATGTAACAACTTACATTTCTTGACAGAAAGAGCACAACAACTCAATTAGCAGAATGTACCGTGAAACAGAATGCAAGAACTTTAAAGCGATTATAATCTCAAGCTAGAAATTTTTTTCATGGATAAGGGAAAGACCAGACAAATCTCAATTCCTAAAAATAGCGCATGCATATCTAATAGCAACATGTCATAAACTGCATAATTTCCAGATTTGGTTATATTATATGATATAAGCATCTAGATGCATGCATAAATTGATACTCACGTCAAATTTCTACAAGATTCATACGCTGGAGTTCAAGTCATGAAACTGTGAACCAACCTTCAGTACTCTCAGTTCAAGCTTTGTTATTTCTCGACCATTGATGTAAACCTCAGTATTGCCATTGCTTGCATGCGGACTAAGTTTCCCTGTGAAATTTAAGTTGGAACTTATAACTCTATCTGGTTTCTCTCCCTCCTGCCAGATGAACAAGTACAAACTGTATTGGCATTTCTTGTTTCCAGAGAGACATTAGCTAAACAAATAAGACACTTTTATACATTCTACAAAATAACAAATTACCTTTCCCCAAAGACCTGATTCTTTGTCATACCAATATTGGCCTGGCTTCAGTTTCCTTGGGGGTAAAGGGCATCCAAAAAGATCAGCCATCTCTTCTGGCTTTAATGGACATCCATTCACAATTAACTGCTCTGGCCGAGCTGATTAGCAGAACATTCTTTTTCAGTTTTCATTATGTGTTTGACTTCCAAAGGACTAAG
>CAVNYN010271571.1:0-30222 GCA_963692815.1 Nyctanthes arbor-tristis | reverse complement strand
GCTGCTCTAGGGCCTTATTGTAATTAGTTATGTAAGTCTGATGATGCTTCTGATGGTGCAGCTGCATGATTTCCCCGCTAATAGCCGGCTCAAGGGCTGCATAGTCATACGGAAGATCAGGGAGCGAGAAGGTCTTCAGATACCGAAAACCTAGAATTCCTAGTGGCGGAGCAGCTAGGGTTTCTCTGGTCAGCAGGTGCCGAAGAGCCATAGCCGGAAAAAATGAGGACTAAGGAAGAAGAGTAAGGGAGTGACGGGGGGAAACCTGTGGTGATGCCTACGCAGACATTTATACGGGGAATTTATTTATTAAAAAAGACAAAAAATTGAAGATTTAATAAAAGGGGATTTGTTTAAGAGATCAAGTCAACAATAATTTTTATTTAGAAAGTGTTTGGAAGGAATTTAGATTATTGTTAGATTATAACATACTATGTGATATAATTTTATTGGTTATTTTTTGTAAAAAGTAAAAAATTGTGATTTGACTTTTACATTTTGACCTTTTAAAAAAATTAAAACTAATGAAATAATGTCGTGTGATAGATTATAATCCAGATTATAATCTGAGAGAGTTGCCAAACACTTTGTTAAAAGACCAACACTATATAAACTTTGTCCAACTAACCGCATCATTTAAAAATAATAAAAATTTACAAAATATCTCCTTCCACTAACCTGCTAACAGACAGTTGTGTTAAATTCTCGCCACAGTATGCATGCCGTGATATGTACTACGTCATGGCATGGATGCCGTGATTGCAGTTTAAAGTAGTTTATTGTTTCTGCTTATTTTTGTAACATGTGTAGTGTGTTGGGAAGATCGGAAGAGCGTCGTGTAGGCATCACTGTATAGAAGCCGTGCCATGTGTAATTGCACGATATTAATGTCGTGATTTCAGTTGGAATTATTTTTTTCCGTTAGAGTTGTAACCAAATCTCAAAACATGTGCCGTTGTTTTAAAGTTGGTACCATAGAATAGTTGACATCACAGAAGGTATACCATGAGTTACACTATATCACAACATCTATGCCGTTATTTCAGTTTAAACTTAATTGGTTTTTTTTCTTGGTTCTAATTAATTTCTGAGTGAATATAAGGTACTTTGCATTTTCTTTTTGTTTAGTGGGACGCATATGTATTATTTTATTGTAAGCATCTATGTAATTTTCTTTTTATATAATTTTCATGTAGCAGGTTTCCTTAATTAGAAAAATTGTGAGCTAAAGAAATCGAAATTTATTTATTTATGGTTCTAATGTAGCCATGGACAATATATATACAGTGTATATTTCAGTTTCTCAAGGTAGCGAGTTCGTAGAGGAAAGTGACAGTAGATGGAAATGGAGGTCTACGGTGGATGGTCCTTTACAAGTGGATCATGTCCATGTCTCCAAAAACATCTCGTATGTAAAACTGTACAACAAAGTCCCAGAGGAAATTGAAGGAGATGGTGCATTTCATTATTTTTTTTTCTTTCTTTCTATTTAAAATCCTGATTGCCTCGTTATGTATCTATTCTCTTTGATATACTTTGATTATCTTGTTATAGAGTTGAAACTCTAGTGTTTTGTAGTTCCAAGTCCACTATATTCGTTTCTATGAAGAGTTGCATTTGAATTATCGTGAGAAGAACTGTATAAGCATTGATAAATATGTTAAAAATTGGGTATAATTGGTACATGTGCATTTCTGTAGATCACGGTACTCATGCCGTGATGGTCAATACTATAACTGCATGAGTAAAGTAATGTGCATATGGGGTGATTTGTGACTTTTATTTAACATGGATGCACTGAATACATTTTAGCAAACCCTGATCAGCCTCTGATCTAAATGAACTAAATAGACTAAAAATATAAATACGAGCACGGTCTGATTGAGGGGATCAAGTTTCGGTCGATTCCAAATCGATTGATCACTGCACCCGTACCGCGATGGTGGTATTATAGCGGCATAGGTGCAGTGATGACTTTACATGTTGAATATTTGCTCTAAATTTCACCCCATGAACCAATACTCTTTCCCAACCAAACCCAAATTATAGCGCATTATTTCAAGGTCGGACAGAAAACGCCGACGGTCGCGCTTAGTCTAAGTTAGATAACGTTACAAGCTTGATTGGACACTTCATTGACAAAACTCGCTCAATCTCTGATCCAAATGAACTAACACACTAAAAACATAAATAGAAACGTGGTCGCATCGAGTGTGTCAAGTTACGGTCGATTTCGAATCAATTTGGTCCATCATTGCACCGGTGCCGTGACGGTGGTAACATAGCGACATAGGTGCAGTGATAACGCTCCTTGTTGAATTTTTGCTCTAAACTTTACCCCAACGATCCAATCCCATTTTCCAGCCAAACCCAAGTTATATCATATTATTTCGGGGACAGACAGTATACGAAACGTCGTCGGTCGTGTTAAGTCTAACTTAAATAATGTCTCAAGTTAGATTGGCCTTTTTTAGCAAAACTTGACCAACCTCTTATCCACATTAACTAAACACACTAAAAAAATAAATAACGGGTCGGATCGAGTGTGTCAAGTTACGGTCGATTTTGAATCTATTTGGGCTATCACTGCACCCATGCTGCGACGGTGGTAATATAGCGGCAGAAGTGCAGTGATGGAACTCCTTGTTGAATCTTTACTTCAAACTTCACCTTGATGATCCAATCCCATTTCCCAGTCAAACTCAAGTTATAGCGGATTATTTCGAGGCCGAACAGTAGTTTGAAACGCCGACAGTCGCGCTTAGTCTAAGTTAGATAACGTCACAAACTAGATTGGGCACTTCCTTGGCAAAACTCTCTCAATCTCTGATCCAAATGAACTACCACTCTAAAAATATAAGTAGGAACGTGGTCGAAAAAAGTGTGTCAAGTTACGGTCGATTTTGAATCGATTTGGTCCATCACTGCACCCGTGCTGCGATGGTGGTAACATAGCGGCATAAGTACAGTGATGACGCTCCTTGTTGAATCTTTACTCTAAACTTCACCCCGATGATCCAATCTCATTTCCCAGCCAAATCCAAGTTATAGCATATTATTTTGGGGCTGGACAGTATATGAAACATCATCGGTCGTGCAAGTAGGATTGGACATTTCTTTTGCAAAACTCACTCAACTCTGATCCAAATGAACTAAATAGACTGAAAACATTAGTATGAACGTAGCCTTATTGAGGGGGGTCAAGTTGCGGTCGATTTCAAATCGATTCGGGCCATCACTCCACCTTTACCGCGATGGTAGTATCATAGCGGCATGGTTGTAGTGATGACTGTCTGTGTTGAATCTCTGCTCCAAATTTCACCCCAATACACCAATTCCATTTCCCAACCAAACACAAGTTATAGCACAATATTTTAGGGCAGGACCGTATATGAAACACCGTCGGTCGTGCTAAGTCTAAGTTACATGATGTTACCAGTTATAATGGGCTATTTTTAGCAAAACTCGATCAACCTCCAATCTATATTGTCTAAAAATAATGAAAATATACCTAGGAACATGGTCTTATTGAGTGTGTCAACTTGCGGGCGATTTCGAATCAATTCGGGTTATCACAGCCTCATGCCGCGCATCATTACTCCAAATTTCACCCTGACGACCCAATTCCCTTTCCCAGCACAACCCAAGTTATAGACACTATTTCGAGCGCACCCGTGCCTTGACGGTGGTATCATAATGGCATGGGTGCAGTAATGGGCTTATGGATGGATTTCGTTGTCATCATTTGACCAGGATGTACCCAATAAGTTTCTATGCCTTAGGAACTTATTTGAACTCGTTCAAGCAAGAGAAATATATAAATTTTTCTCGGTAGTGACATGTACAGCTTAGTAACTAATTACGCATTATAATGTAAAGTGATGGCCTAATCTCATTGGTTAGCTTTAGTTCGCATTTCCAATATTATTAAATGCATTGAAAACACGCATGGGGATGATGTACGGTCAAGGGTGTCGAGTTATATTCAACTATAACGTGATTCGGGCCATCACGACACCCTATCGCGACAATGTCATTATCACGACATTGGTGCAGTGATGAGCTTTTGTGTTGATTTCAGGGACGTCATTTCACCAACACGTACCCAATGAGTTTCCCTACTACACCTCCCAGTTGTTTTTTCTCCCATCCAATGCCTGGTTGTTTTTTCTCTAAATCCAGCTCAATTCTATACAAAAATCTTAGGTTCGTCCCCACTTTCTTTCACCGTGTCACACAAAAATGCTTTACTCTACCACACCTCTACTGTGTTTGTAGTGTTTGAAAAAGAGAGTATAGAGAAAACGCAAAATGTATTTACCATTATTTTGGCAGAATTTCCTCTGCATTATGAACTTTAGCAACATGTTAGTATTTACAAACCCCCTGTACAAAAATATCATCATACTAGATTACAAAAGTGTTTACAGAGATTTTGGCAGAGTTTTCCTTACATCACGTACTTATCTAACCTGCAACTAATTATATATCCTCATACATCAATATATACATAAGCATGGGCACATATTTAGAAATGCGGTCTGATCAAGTATGTCAAGTTGCGGATGATTTTGAGTCGATGTGGGTGATCACGGACCCATGTCGCGATGGTTGGAATATAGCGGCATGGGTGCAGGGATGACGCTCGTGTTGAATCTTTGCTCCAAACTTCACCCCGACGAACCAATTCCTTTTTCCAACCCGATCCAAGTTACATCACATTATTTCATTTGCTACACTGTGTCCGATTAAATGCTCATATGCTTAATTAATCTAATATGTACTCTTATAATCTTTAACATCATCAAGAACCATAAAATTCCCAGCATATTACTATTATCAATAGTAGAATTAACCGACCAAATCTTTTCTTCTCTTAGACTGAAAATCTAATAGATTAAACCAAATCACAATTTTGGGAAATAGAGATTAAAGAGTTGTAAGATGTCTGCGATCATGAATCTAAGCTACTCCCTTAAAAAAAAGTTACTCCCTCCAAAAACTAAAAAAAAAAAAAAAAGTAGCTAAGTTACATGGCCCATGCGAAATATGAACCCCAAATATGAAAGGCAAGTGATTAACCCTTCGTGGTATGAACAAATTTTAAGTTCTAATAATAGATTTAAAATATAAAATATTTCCTAATATATACATTTTAAGTATTTTTTTAAATTATCTAATTTTACTATAGAGTTCTTAAGAATCAATACTCAATAAACCACTAGTAATCCTCTTTTGATTTGCTATAGATTTATTGTCATGAACAATATAGGACATTATTTCTTTTGGAATAGCCATGTTTAGTTGGACTAAAGAAAAACCCATATTCAAGCAAAGTGCATTTCTACGAAGTGGACATCTATTTAAAAAAAAAATGAAAACAACGAAAAAACATATACATCTGTTAATAACTTCATATAAGCAAATAACACCAACAGATCTATCACAATTCTCTATCTCTCTTGCATAGACATAGCTAACCATTAATCTGCCTATTTATAAAAAGAAACATCTAGATTCATAATTAACAAAAGATTACAATCAAATAAAACACATAATCCCAGTACGCTCTTGTACATATGGATAGATTCACTTGTCCTCAAGTGAATGGCCACTAGTTTTCATAATTAGGTGACGATATTAAAACCCGAGATAGTTCTCATTAGTCCATTCTAATGTATATTTGACATGAATATCAAATCTTGAAGCAAAATAAAGCACTGAAATTTATTCAAGCAATGTATCAAACATTTTGGATGTATAATTTGTCACAAACAAAAGAGCAAAATTTAGGCCACAAAACCTATACCCAATGCACATATAAACTCAAAACACCACTCAACATCAATTTTCAGTAAAAATTCAAGCATAATTACAGCTATGATTGTCCATAAATCAGCCAAAATAAAGCACTGAAATTTATTCAAGCAATGTATCAAACATTTTGGATGTATAATTTGTCACAAACAAAAGAGCAAAATTTAGGCCACAAAACCTATACCCAATGCACATATAAACTCAAAACACCACTCAACATCAATTTTCAGTAAAAATTCAAGCATAATTACAGCTATGATTGTCCATAAATCAGCCAAAATAAAGCACTGAAATTTATTCAAGCAATGTATCAAACATTTTGGATGTATAATTTGTCACAAACAAAAGAGCAAAATTTAGGCCACAAAACCTATACCCAATGCACATATAAACTCAAAACACCACTCAACATCAATTTTCAGTAAAAATTCAAGCATAATTACAGCTATGATTGTCCATAAATCAGCCAAAATAAAGCACTGAAATTTATTCAAGCAATGTATCAAACATTTTGGATGTATAATTTGTCACAAACAAAAGAGCAAAATTTAGGCCACAAAACCTATACCCAATGCACATATAAACTCAAAACACCACTCAACATCAATTTTCAGTAAAAATTCAAGCATAATTACAGCTATGATTGTCCATAAATCAGCCAAAATCAGAAAAAACCTTAAGGGACTTACCTTGAACTTGAGCTAATAATTTAAAGGCGCATTGCCTGGGAGTGGATTTGGATTTGGATTTGGGAGAGAGCCGTTGGATATTTGAATGGAGGATTCGGGGTTAGGAATTTCAGACCAAGGTAAGGGATTTCACAGGAACATCACAGTGACTTCAAACGACGTTAGGACCTTTGAAAGATGTTGGGGGAGATATTAGTCGTAATAGAGGATATGATAATAAATTCATATTTTTCAAGGTTTTTGATTTATTTTTATTATTCTTATTTGGGTCCACGGTTATTTGGCTAAAGAGTTTTGGGGGTGTGGTCAAATAGTCAATTTCCCCAAAAAAGTAGTTGCACTTCAAATTATATGTAATGATTGAATGCTTAAGTTTTCAAGTAATATACGCAAGTTCGAATGCTCAAATTTTTAGATAGAAGATTCAAGAATTTTAATAGGATGGAGCTCGATATATACAATTTAAGGGGATAACTTCTGAAAAGAAACCATAATTCATAAAAGATCCAAATGATTAAGAAAAATTAACTGTCAAGTGTCGAAACCTTTTGTTTTCAAATATCACATATTTCTCTAAAAATCTCAAATGAGATGTAAAATGTCGAGTGGTCCAAGTTAGGATTTTAGATGTGCCTGATTCTTATAAATTGATAATTAAATGACTAATTGAGTTAAAAAAAAAATTAGACTAAAAATTGTTTTGGGTGCAAAGTGCACCATACCAGGGATTTGTCCCTTAATCTTATACTCCATGTACAATGTGTAAATATTATTTTGGTTGAAAATTTCCCATGTGTTATCATTTTTTTAGTTCATTTTTCGAAAAGATCAAATAAGGCATACCAATAAAATAAAATATTAAAATGATGTCACATGATAAATTTTAAACCAAAATGCTGTTAAATTATACACAAAATTAATTTACAGAAAATTGGCAATTGCATTTCGCAATAAGAATAATAAGCTATATCACGAAAAGTATATCTGTAAGTTCTAAGTGTTCTTATTTCCCGGCAGAATTGACGAATGGTTTTGAAGAAGTGAATATTTCACACTAGAGTAAGCTAGCGTCTCGTATCTAATAACTTTCCATTACTAGAAGATCAAAGTGCCCCTAAAACGTCAATTTCCTTCGAGACTGGGGAAAGAGATTTATCCCAAACTTGCAAACAAAGCATACAACATACTGATTTGTCCCCATGCCTTCGTATCAATAACGGAAATTCTTGTCTGAGTTCCATGCAGATGCCTTTGAAACAGCGTCATTTGACTTCCTAGTGCCGCTCCCATCAGCTATAAGGGTATCCGATTCAGTATCCCTTACCTGACGGAAAAACCAGAAATCAGTTAAACATCATGCTGCACATTGAAGATGCAATGCCATGAAACGGAACAAGTGGAGAAAAGTAGCATCCGCCAGTACCTGAGGTTGCATAGACACTTCTGAAGTTTTTTTCTGATTCTCGAGAATACAGTAATATGAATACAGAACCATCCCAACTAGTGCAACCATTATCCCACAAATGTTCCTCCAGCTAAATGGATTACTTAGCAAAACATAACCAAATGCTAATACCAGACAGGTTTTGAGGTGCCCAAGAACCTGATAGGTGACAGGCGATGTCTTCCCAATCACAAGGAATGTACTAAAATTAACAGAGACGGAGATCAGGCAGGAGAGAACAATGACTCCCTGCAATATTATGGATAATGATATTAGGTATTCAGAAAAATTTATTTTTTAGGAAAAAAAAGGATCTGGAAAACTTCACCACTTACCAATACTAGCGGTGTATATTTAAAGGAAAAGACACTTTGGTTAGTCAAAAGATTATCCAGAAATGGGCCAGAGATGAGCAAGGTAATTGATTGATAAGGACAAGATTGATAGAGGAGTTGGGTTGAAGAAACCTTATATTTCTTTTGGATGGTATTGGTCATCTGAAAGACTGGTTAAGATCCACAACTATTATTATGAAAATAAAAAGAATGGTTCTAATGCAAGAAGAAACATATCAATAAAGCTAAAATAGACTTCTCATAAATGTTTGCTTATTTCATTAGCTGTAGAATAACAAAAACAAATCCAGCCTCATTCCTTAAAAATATTGGGCTGGCCAGAGAAATCATTTTCTCCAATTCCATTCAATATATCTTGACATCTATAATATATTGAAAGATGCAATGCAACTTGATTTGCAACACACCAGGCCATGTTAATACCATTTGCCTCTCCGGCTCTCCCTCTTCAGTATATCAACTTATATAGAAATAGAAAATAAATAACACAAAATGTGATTCATCATCCATGTAACTAGAAAATGATTGTGAATTTAAAAACAAACACTGGGCAAGAAAAGGATTTCAAGATATGTGAGGCCATGTTGAGAAACAAATTAGAGATATTACAGTCTCTCTTGGTCTTAGATTGCTTTAGGCTGTCTCTCTTATTTAGCAGGAAAATGCCAGAGTGGCTGAAGAGATACCTGATAATAGATAAGAACTTGAAGAGATCTACAGAAAGCTAAAACAGGGGAATGTTCTTTTTTGCCCAGACTGTAAACAGTTTTGTCTAATTTCATATGATGTTGAGATGCTTTAGAAGAGAACTATGTCATGAGATTCATAAATATTAATCCAGATTCTGAAATTTACTCCTGGCTGGACATATATCTTACATGGAAATTAAAGAGGCTCTGAAACATCACAGCGGCTTTAGATATTTGAAAATTTCGAACTAACAAAGAGCAAAACAAAACACTTTTTGCATTGTTTCAGAAATTAGATATGGTATAGCAGCAAAAACCAGTATCTGAGTATCATATGTGGACCACCACATGATCTCCAAATGCTTTCGTGTCAAGGCAGAGCTTGTCTTCTAGTTCTTCAGCAATTAGTTCATTATCAATTTGTGTAACCAGCTTTTATAGGTTTTGAATAATATGCCAAATATGTCAGCCTTCAGGCTTACCCTAAAATCCTATAAGCTTCTTGAGATGAAAGCTAAAGACATCCTCTTTATTTATACTGTAATTGCTGACAAATAGAATCCTCTGCACTAATTTAGTTTCAACATATGCATATTAAAGTAAAGAGTTTGAAGGTTTTGATAATGGTGAAAGAACGAATCATAATGAAGGATACAATTTGAGCAACACAAGTAGTGAGAACTGCAAGAAGAGAGAGGATAGAACCCAGAAGGTTGAGCTGCAGATCAGTGATGGTTGCAATCCCAACACCTAAAAGCAGGACTGTCAGAGAAAGCTTAATGCTCTGACTGCAAAACACACAACCACATGTTTAAGTAAGTACTGACGTAGGAAGTGTAGATTGAAAAAAAATTCAGCTTCTTCGAGCCAAATTCAGTGAAAATCAAAGGAGGAAGCACCTTTGATTCACACAGCAAAAGGAAGAAAAATGTATATTTTGTGTAATCTGAATTCTCTGATATACAAGGCCAGAATATAAAGTAAACAAAGGGAAAGCTTAAAAGTTAAAACGTGTTTTGCTAGAAGTGTAAAATAAAGATAGACAGTTGTGTTTTCGTTCTATTTGCAACTCTTGCTCCTAAAAGCCAGGCACTTGTGTAATAAACCCAGTCCTCGCCAATCTTCTACATCAAGTACAGAATCACCTAACGCTTATAGAATGAATGACAATGTTGCAGAACAAAGACAAGGAGATTATTTGTTTTTAAAAAAAAAAGAAAAAAAGAAAAAAAGAAAAAAAAATACAAGGCTTGAAGGATGAAAGACAATGCTAATTCTAAGAAAGTAAGATATACTCCAGTCAAAAGGAATCTAGGGGTAAATTCCATATTTCCAGTTAAAAGGTTCAAGAGAAAATATGATCAAAGAGCCGGCATAAACCATAAAGATGAATATAATATCTATGAAGCAAATAGATATCAATTGCTTTGCCCAGAAAGAATTCATATTTGAGGTGACCCACCTGAAAGTCTTGCTAAAGAAAAGGGTTTCCAGCAGTACTGTACAAGGGATGATTGCCAGCTTTGTCATCTAGTAAAGTAAAATAATGAATTCTCAATTTTGAAAAAACACTGAGAAATAGTTAGATGTAGGGCGCTGCCAATAGATAGCAGAGGAACAGAAAAGATGCCGTTTGTACCTGATAGAAACCAACAGAATTGAAACCCAAGCTAAGGTTCAACAATCCAATTGAAATCCCATTTAGAATTCCAAATCCAATAACAGTTTGGGGTTCAATTGGTTTGTGCTCAAAGAATTTCATCCATAGTGCCACATGAAGAGAACAGAAAGTCACCAGTAAATGCCAGCTTGTCAAAGTTGTAGCTGTATAATAAAACATAGAATGAAATATGAAAACAAGGCATCTTATTCTTAATCTATTCGTCCTTTCACAATATTTCACCAAAGGTCTGAGTAGCTCGTACTAATCCAGCCACTTGCACAGAATTAAAAATATGTGCACTATTGGATTAGGCCTATTGGAACACACAGAATTAGAAATACGTGGGCTATTGGAACACAGCACAACTCACAAATTTTACTACTAAGCCTGAAGCAATATATAACTCAATCAGCAGCAGCAAACAATCACAAGAACATTGAAATCCAGACATACAAAAATACAATTCCGGAAAACAAGGAAAGCTAGATTGAGATTTGATAGCATGAAAACTCACCGAAAATGAAATGTAAACTGCTCATCAGCGCTTTATTGCATATCACGATAGAGACTGATGAAACCACTGACAGAGTCAAAGCCCCTATCGTCCCCAATTGAAACCCTTTGTTCTCACTCATCTTTTCAATCTGTCCCTGAACCAAAATCCAGGAATCCGATCAAAGAACAGAAATTTGGCCACTGCAGAATCAAACTTTACAAAAATTCAACAAAATTTCTCACCTTTACGCTTGAATTACAATTGTCCACGGAATCAGAACCAGCTCCGAAATATGCACGTGGGATTTGATTGAAACGATGCTGTTTATTGGAATTTAGGGGAAGTTAACATTAACCACTTCATACAAGAGTTTGTTACATAACGTGTTTATTAATGCCCAAAAGAACTGTGTAAAAATAATATAATAATAATTAATTAAAAAAATTCCTTCAAAAAATTTTTTTTTTTTTTTCAAAACAATGACCGTGCGAGATGCCGACATGGCTTGCGAGTTGCAACATTCTTGAGCGTTGAACGCGGGCGTACGAATTATTTTAAAATTATATCTTGTAAACAAAAATAAAAATAAAAATAAAAGAAAGAAGAGAGAAGGGTAAAAATTTTACCGCCCGGCTCCCGCCATTCGGAGATCATTTTTATCTGACCATATGCACTATTGTAAATCTTTCTAGAATTATTTGTATGTTGCGTGCTTTATGTATATAAATTGTACATACGTCCTATATTTACTTAGAGCTTATTTTAGATACTTTATGTCTAAGTTGATTTATCTTATAGGAGAATACGTTGTGCAAATATAAAGAAAAATTATTAGAAAATGTAAATTTTATTTTATTTTTTTTGAAAAATATGTGGTAGATATTGATTTTATAAATTTGCTAATATGTAAAGCTGCCAAAAGCGGGTTCTTAAATGTCGTTGACTACATCTTCCTTGAAATAACAAATTTATTAGGTGTATGTAAATATAGAAGTGTGTGTACAAATTTTGTATACAATGAATTTACAAAGTGTACAAAATTTGTACACGTATTACACACATCTCAAAAGTTGTCCTTTCAATAAAGAGGGTCAAGAACATTTAAATAAGTTCAAGAAACGTCGGTACAAATTTTATTATATATAAGTAAAGAAGTGCTATTTGTACATAAAAAGTGTACTACTTTTGTACACACCTTTAAATTTATCTACACTCCTTAAAAGTTGTGATTTCAAGAAAGATGAGCAAAGAATATTTAAATAAATACAAGAGGGTGTAATAAAAATTATACGCATTGTGTGTATAAATATCATTTACTATATAAGTATGTATAAATAGTATTTCTCTGTTGACAAGTTGGCTAAGTTAAGTCCAGCCGTTGTCACTTAAGGGAGTGAAGCACGGCTTCAATTTTTTTAGATATGGTTTTGTGATGGGTGATTTTAAGGGAGAATTTGAGTGATCTAACCCAATTTAAACATGAACTCCGGCAAATGTCAGATTTGGACTTTAGTTATAAGGTTCTAATAATCTATATATATATATATGTATTTATAATATTAACTATATTAACTATAAATATTTTTATATATATATTTATTTATTTATTTATAATATTAACTATGTTTCAAAAAATATATATATATATTAACTAAGTTGTGGGTTAATTTTTTCCCGCCTAAAACTGGCATTCTAAGGGAATTAGGAATCTATTGTAATGATAATGTCAAACTGATGTCGCTGATATCTCATTAATTTTTCTATTTTTATTTTCATAGACCCTAATAATAATCTATATCTATATATTTATAATACTAACTAAGTTAATTTTTATTTCAAGTGATCTGGTTAATGAATGTATATTACTTTTATTTTTTATTATTTAATTAATTGTTTACTTTATTTTGTTTTAAATATGTATATGTGTTTCCTATGCAACGCACGAGTAGATTAGCTAGTTAAGAATAATAATAGAATATATGTGGCGGAAAAATATGTATATAATAGTTTTATGAGTTGAACATAGTAAAAATTAGTTCAAATCGAGTTTAATAAATGATTTTTGTTTCTGTGTGTATCTTTATTAATTTATGTGGTGTGATTGCATTGAATTTATGTGGCGTGATTTTTGTTCCAATCAATTTTAGTGTGATTGCATTGAATTTGTGTGGCGTGATTTTTGTTCCAATCAATTTTACGGTCTAGTGACATGATAACAAGTAACATTATACTTCTATTTCAATAAGCACTAATGAAAATAAATTATACTTGACGAGTTAGCTAAAACTAAAAGACAGAGATTTCATTACTTTTAGCCGCAGATAATCATTTTTGTTATACGGTCGAATATAAGGCCACTGGGGTAATTTTAACTGTTTTTGAAAATTTAAATTGCAACAATGTGATTACTCTAAATTAAAATTCGACAATCTTATATTTCAAGTAAATAAAAAAGTTATGATAAAAAATGAAATTTGTCTTGTTGGCCTATTATGCATGAAATTTTACTTGCATTATTTGAATTTGAGTTTGGACTAAGTAATTTTGAAAATGCTTCCACAGTCCCTTTCTGATAAGAATTTGATTTTGCCAACATGTGACATAGCATACTTATTTTGTTAAAAAGATTTGATATTTTTAGTCAAGTAAGCACGCCGTGTTACATGTTGGTAGTATAAGCTGCCAAGTTGTGGGGGAAAAGAATATACTAAGAAAAAATCTTTTTCCATAAGTATTGACATTTGAAATGAGGACCGGAAATACGCTACATGCACGAGGAAATAAAAATAGGAAGTCTTTTGGTCACAATCTCCCGTCATGCGTTTGGCGAGACCCAAGATCATTTTTAGGAAATCTCCACTGGCTTTGGAAATTAGAATATTTCCGTAATTATTTACTGAAAAGTACTTCCAGAATGTTGAAGCGTAAGTCGAACTAATCGACAATTTGAGCAACGTCTAACTGCCCCTTCTAGCAAACTAATTCAAATTAAAAGAGAAATAAGCTTTTTTTTTTTTTGAAATAAATGCGGGAGATTTGTTTATTACAAGGGGAATGATGGAGATGGGAATTGAACTCTAAATGCAGGGTGTGAGAAACTCACTTGAATGTCACTAGACTACTTGGGTCTTGGCAGCATAAACGAGTCTCATGAAATGTGTAAATGTGATTAACTTATCAAATTCTATTTTAAATTAGAAAGAGGTTGTTAATAGATAGAGCCTATAAATACGATAGATTTTTATTTCAGTAAAAGGCTAAAAGCCAATACAATTTGCCTGAGAACTATATGCTTAAATTTTCACTCTCATCTTACTCCTATTTTGAGATAGAAATAGAATATTTAACAGGTACAAATTTACAAACATTCAAGCAACTATAAATGGACCTATATTAATTGAAGAAAATAATCAAAAGTTGGCCCTCTTGAAATGTTTGTCCGAATTGCAAATTAGCAGGTGCGACATTGTAGCTATAGTAACAGTCCTTCCATCACTGGTCGTAAACCATTGAGATATGCATTGCTCTGCCAATTTTGAACCCAATTTCTTGACATTGGTTGCCATCCTGTTCTTGATCCTTTGATCGATGCAAAATGAACATCCCAGCGGCTGCCAGCGCCACCAACGTTTGTGATCAATACTAGGTTGAAGTATGAATGTCCATTTATTGTAAACCTTATTCCTCCTTTCTTTCTACAAGGCAGTATGTAAAAATTTACCAACAAAACAACATTAAAATCTCGTTCTCCCAGTAGACGTATAAAGAGATTATGCCACGAGACGTCTATGTCGTGGAAGATCATTGGGACACTCGATGTATACGGCGTATTCTCTACCATCAATTGACACGGTCTTACACAAGTGGGTTCATAAAACTAGTGGAGGAGAATGCGCCACATATACATGGTGTCATTCAGATCAAATTTGCAAAAACTACACTATGAAAAGAGTAGTTCGAGATAGAGGAATGCATATTGGGCTATATCGAAGTGTTGGAGGGGAAGATCGCACCTTCCGCCATTGTTATTGGGCAGAGAAGGATTAGGGGGGCAACCCGGAAGGCACCGTTTAGGGTCGTTGGTGCAACTTAATTCAAAGCAAGCCCCGCAACTCAATCCATTGTTGAACAGAGCAGTACTTAGTGCTGCAGTGTTTGTACCATAACCTTGACTTTACAAGTTGCCATACCCGCATGCCCACCCGTGATTTGCCAAAGTACAAAATTGTTCCTCAATGTAAAATATAAAATAATAGTAGTAGTAATAATAATAATTAAAAAATAAAAGTTCTTCAGCATTTGGTTAAAACATTTATTGTAATAGAAAAAATGCTTACTGTCACAATCAATTAAAAGACCGCCCTATAAATTTACAAGTTAAAGAGCTCATAAATAAACATAAAATATGACAAGCTAACATCTTAAATTGGGAAGTCTATTTTATTGTACTTCGAGTATTAGCTAGAAAATCAATATTAGAATTATTAATATATATATATATAGGACTAATCGTTGATCTCCTATAAGCAATGTGACCTGCATATTAAGATCACTTATATTGTTGTCGAAGACCAAATATATAGTCTTATATTAAGGCAAGTTTAGATAAATCTCGCATGTTTTATGCTTTTATCCATCGTATATTGACGCATTAATCCCAAGTCTGATTTTGCTCAGGGACCAGCCACTCACATGGTCTTCCTTGTCAAAGCTTTATATATGTATATATACACACACACATGTTAGTTTACTGTTTACCTAACAACTGGTGCTAAGAATGGCAATGAGACGGATATTACCCGATACCTGAAAGTACCCGCCCCGAATACCGGCCCCGTTAAGTATCGGGATGGGTACGGGGTGAAATTTTTCTCCCTGAAATCTTATCGGGGCGGGGACGGGTTTTGGCCGCCCCGTCCCGATAACCGGTCCTTCATTTTTTTTTTAATATTTTATTCTTTATGAAATTTCAAATATAGATACCAAAGATGAAACTGACATGATACTTAAGATGGCTTTTCATATATTTTTAATTCTATTTTTTTAATATTTTTTTAGTTATTTCTTAACGGGGCGGGTAACGAATATTTTTTTTGTACTCGCCCCGAATCACCCCGCCCCGGCCCCGCCCCGCCCCATACCCACCCCGTACCCGATTGAGCGGGGGATTTCTTAACGGGGCGGGGACGAGAGAAGGCATACCCGCCCCATTGCCATTCCTAACCAGTGCCGATTAAAAGCAACATTTTGCCCCACAATAACAAATGAAAACAACAATAACAGGAAAAAGAGAGAAAAAAAGATACCATGGAATAAATCATATATATCCACGTAAAACTATTAAAACAAATCATGTATTGTTCTATTTCTATTTTCAAATAAAAATAAAGCGCTAACTAATTAATCCGAAAAAAGATCACAAGCTCATGGCTATAAGACTAAATCACCAAAATGATACACAGCTTTTCCAAAAGGAGGCAATGAGTCCACATACTTCATATAAAATATCACCATATTTTTTCTCCCTCCAGAGGGTCAAAAATTTATAATTTCATATTGAAGATTCCAAGCTTGATCCAAGAAAGTTATATACAATGTGTTATGCTGCTCTATCGATAATTTCTAAAATAGTGCAGAGACAATGTCTCTTAATTCATTAAGAGACGCCTGGAGTTCTCCTTCGGCGTTCTTCAGCTCATCATTGCATCCGTCTCTCACACAATTTGTAACAGGTTTTAAACCCTGATGAGAACAACAGAAGATCAAGATAACATATTATTAGGGAATATATATCACAACAGAACATTCATAGGCGAAAAATAGATCACTAATTATTAAATTCAGTCATAGCATATGCGCTAATGCCGTTAATTAGTATTTCCACCCATTGATCGATTCTTTCTATAAAGCAGCCGCATTCGAATCCGCAGAAGACTCAAATTTAAGAGAAGAGAGACTCTATTTCTTTGGGTAAGTGTTGCTCGAAGTCTTAATTTCTTCAGCTCGATGCTGGAACTGAAGATTAGTTATCAAAAACCTTTGTAATATACAAATTAAATATAATAGTTCCTCACACATTCTGTTCCATGCTCATCTGTGCCAGAATTATAGCCAACCAAACAACGCAATTACTCCCCTAATGTTGTGTAACTGTAGAGAGCATTATAAAAACGTCAAAAGTATTTATTTACAAAATATACCCATTAGACTTGGAATTTTTCAAAAACTTGCTAGTTGGCAGGCTCCCGTTTCTCAAATTACGAACATTTTCAAAGTCACAAGTATCAAGACAAGAACACTAATGCAGGAAGTTCCCTTGCAATTGTAGTTGCTTGGTTTTATTTCACTTGGGCTAGTGTATGCTGACATGAGTTTCTGCCATGATCATCGTGGATTGGTTGTTTATATATAAGTGATGTAATTGAACTATTGAAGGCCCAAAATAGGTAACACAAGATAACCAACTAAACATGTCATTTTCTTTTTCTTTGATCGATAAGTTCCCTATTTCATTTCTTATCATCAAGTAAAGACTAGGTAACAAAAGTAAGGGTCAACGCCTCTTCACACAAGAAAAAACTTTTCAAAACTGAACCACACAGTTTGCTTTCCAACTAATGGACTTGCATAAGGGGAAGAATATAAACATATCTCTTTATAATTATTAATAATTAATAATTACTTTCATTGCAAATTTTATTTGAGTTATTTTTCTAATATTGCCTTTCCAAATATCTAATTGTATACTTGATACTATTTGTCTGGCATAAAGTTTTATTGTTTCTTGAGAATAATCAATACCACAACGGAGTCTAGCATCAAATTGACATGATAAAGATTGCCAATCACATAACTTGCAAGGAGCGATTAAAAATCAAATCTATTCATGCATGTATTATAACGTACCTTGCTGAAAATCCTTAAAGCTTCTTCTACACTTGTGGTGTTCATCACATAGAGCGCTGCCTCCTGCAACAAAATTAGCAGATCGATTAAAACATGAATCCTTATAATTTAATCAAAAGATTCGTGTATTGATCGACGAGCAAGAAAAACAAACCCGGGCCAAATGAATTTGATCAATATTAAGTGTGAGGGGTTCCTTCTCGATTGATGATTGCCTCTCCATTATTTCCCTTCAACACGTACGTGCGGAACGAAAGATCTGCTAAAGATTTTTAGGTAATTAAACCGATTATGAAATTTGAAAGCCACTCATCTACCGAACCCCCATTACATATATAGATATAGGGATAAGAGAGACAGAGAATCACGTAAGGAAACACGTGGAGGAAACACATGTGATATTGCATAGAGGGAGAGAAATCTGGGAAACGTGGAGAGGGAAGAGGGTTACGTGGATGTACTATGGATGATTCGTCGGCTTGTTTCTTCATTGCGTGATCGACACGTGTGTGTTATTTTGGTAGACGGCGGACCTACAATAAACAAATAGATTTTCTGTGCATTTTTCTATTCTTCTTCAAGTCAAAGTAGTATGTGTTAATTTGCATCAGATAATTGTATTGTATGACTGCCAGGTATACGTGAGAAAAATGCAGAATATTGGGATCAATAAAGTTTGCCTCAATCAACTATTTTATTTTTATTATAATAATAAAGTTTGCTCTTATTACTCGGTTGAATTTCCTTACGTCAGAAGCCATGTATTTAATTTGATAATAAAACAATATACATAGCTATCAAAGTGTTTGGTAACTATATGAGATTATAATTTGTGACGTGTTATTATTTTATTGGTTATTTTTGTAAAAAGTAAATAATTACTGCTTGACTTTTACTTTTTGACTTTTAAAAAAAAGTGAAAATAATAAAATAATACCGTGTGACAAATTATAATCCAGATTATAATCCGTGACACTTGCCAAACACTTTGTATATATATTCATCCTATTTATCCCCGTACAAGGGAGAGGGTAGGGGAGGGGAGATACAAAGCAGACTCAAGGGCGGAGCTACAGTGCACCAGTATGCACGTGCATACCCACTTCCGAAATTTTTCTGTGTTAAGTTTTAATTTCGTTTCTATAAAAGATAGATCGAGTTATCGGCTTTCTGCCATTGTTGGTAGCAAAGGCTTTGGCGTGCAGGAGACATGAAGAGGAGAAGGGAGTTTGTATCGCGAATTCCAATAAAGTTTATTTTTTCTTTCGTTATGCGTTTGACCACCAGTTTTTGACTATCTCAATATAACTCACCCCCAGTCATCTCTCCACTCTATTGTATATTTGCATTTCATTTCATGTATCATTTTTGTCCTTTGATTGATTAATTAATCAATAGCTAACTCTGTGTTTTTGTAATGATTTCTTCATTTTTCTGTTTTTAATTTGGTTATTTTCCTGTTATCCAGATTTAGAAGTGAATTTTTCTAGAATGTTTTTTCAAGTAATGACTAAATTTTAAAAAACGTAAGTTTTCAACTGATTAATTAAAATTAAAAAAGATGGAATAAGTAGAGGCTAATTATTAAGAAATTTAATTTAATTATCAAGCATTACATTGAATGATTGTTTAATATTTAAATGGGTATAAAGAGAAGGATATTGAAGGCTTTATCATGTTGTTCTGTTTATGTTTAGCGTTGTACGTACTGACTGCAGTGAAAGTAGTACATTCTCTTTAAGAATGGAAACAAATTGAGTTGAAATGGGATTTTCATATTTACAGTTGACAACTTTATCGCGCGGTTCTGATTTTGATTCTATATTCTCGATTAGATTATGTTGTTTTCCAATAATTTAGAGTTTTTGTTTGTTTTCAAAATGATCCAAAGAATTTGCTTTAGTCTTGACAACAATTTAGCTAACAAATGCTATCAAATATATTGGCATTAATAAAATAAAGTGTTGACTAGAAGTTGGTTTTAGTTGTGGTATACTAGAATAATATACTTATTAAGTGATAAATCTTAATATAAAAGAGGTGTCAATTGATTTATTTTAATAAATTCATCCAAAAAAAGAAAAAATTATTAATAAATGAATGGAGTTAACTTCACATTAAAAAATAGAGGGGAATGAATGGAAGGGTAAATGGATAGAGAAAAAAATTTACAAAAAATATAATTTTGAATAAAAAAATTGGCATTACGTTTAAATTGTCGAAAGAAAACTTGATGATAATTTTGGAGTAAGAATACTATGGTTGGATATCTTAATATGCAAAAAGAAGTGCCAATTAATGTATTTTAATAAGTTTATCAAAAAAGAAAATGAATCGAGTTACGTTAGTATTAAACTTAGCTAAAATACTAGAATTGTCGAATGAAAATGGTATTCAAAATCAACAGTCAATTTTTTCCAATAAGTTGGTATTAATAAGTTGTTGAACGAAAATTGGCCTTAATTAAGACATTTTATAATAATATAGTTAAGTGCGAAATCTTAATATAAAAGTTGTATAATTAACTTATTTTAATAAATTTTATTTGAAAAAAAAAAAGAAGAGATTAAGAAGTGAGCGAAGTTAACTTGGTAGTAAAATTAGTTAACAAATATTCGAATGTACAAAACTTGAGTAGGAATGACACTATGGCGGGTCGAGAGCGGCCATGCTTTGAACCCGCCGCACAAATTTTTTTTTTTTATGTTTATTTTTTCAACAAAAATTTTATTCATGTAATTAAGACTGAACTAAGAAAGGATAAAAAGTATAAAAATGATACCATGGCGTAATGATATATATTTATATAAGTCCATACTTTTATTTTTTTTAAAAAGACTATTTTGTTATTATTATTATGAATGCTTAAGTTTAAATTTAACTTTGACATTTCAGTTTTTTAAAACTCATCTATGGTGGGACGGGTCATTCATTGCCCCAAAAACATCATGGGGCAGATACCCACCCACGAACATGATTAATCGGGTGAGATAGAAGTATTAAGGGGTGTAGCCAATAGGTTTTTTGGTTAATAGGCCAAATTGTCATCTCTAGATTTTTGGTAACTTTTTCGTATATTATACATTTAAACAAAAATAATCTGTTGTTGATGTTAAACATTAAACTATCATGTGTTTTACTTCAAATATTACTAATGAGTTCATTACTTGTGAAGGTAATTATTTATTTATTTATTTATTTATAATACAAAAGGAATATAGGGGAGGGGAGAGAAATTAGGGGGTGGAGTAGGTGTGATTCAAACCCAAAGATTTTACGCTTGGAACGAGAGTACCTAACCACTGTACTTTAAAACCACAGTAACATTTTATTATATTGTTATTAATGATATCTATAGTTTTGTTAGATTATTGGATACTAGAAAGTGTAAACATTTATTCCATGTGCTTGCTAAAAAAATTGTAATTGGTCAAATCCACGCAATCAAATTTGTCAATACTAATAGGTTTTGTTAAATATGCTGACTATGCTAATGATAATTTATTAGATTAATTTGCCAATATTAAATAGGTTTCATTATGCAATCAACACTTGCAAGTTTATAGAATTAATAAATAAGTTATTTTAGAAAAAATAGTTTTTTTTTAAGTCCGTGCAATGCACGGGTAACATACTAGTAATAATAATAATAATATAATCACAGGCTATGATCATCCATAAATAATCTATTACTCTGTTGTATTCAAAGTGTTCAAATGGTGTTTTTAACTTAATTTTGGTCAAGATTTCAAATTTATATTTAAGGTGTATGTGTTGGTGTCAACTGTGTTTTTAGATATTAAATGGATTCTTGAATGATGCTTAATGGAAGCTTGAAGATTTTATGAATGGTTGGACATCTGTTAATGACAAGGAAGATGATGAATTAGTGTTTAATAGTTCTGATTGTTGAGAACAAAGTTTTTGGACTTTAGAGATAGTTACAATTGATTGTAAGATAAATTCAATCTTTTATTAGGTAGAGGCTAATATCTATGTATGTAACACCCCAAAAAATTTTTTTAACTTCATATATTATTGTTACATGTGTAAAAAATAATAATAAGTGGGGAAACAATAAATTATTACTATCTAAAACGTGAATGACCCATACTACGACCCCTATGACCTTAACCTATTTGCCCCTTAACCCAAATGTTAATGAGTATAAGCTAGTAACAATAATTGTCGTGAATTATACGTCAGTATTAATCAATCCTTCAGTCTAAGTTCAGGTAATAGGGATTTAATGAATTTTAACCAATAATAACACGTCCAATCCAAACCAATTCGGTTCAATCCAACATCATTTATTTCAACCAATGTAATTTCTTCCAATCCTTCAATCCGGATTAATCCAGTTCAAACTTGATTTTTCCTTTATAATACTATTTAAATTTGATTATTCCTTTATATTTCTTTATAATGAAATTTAATTTTGATCACTTCAATTTAAGTTGGATTTTTCCTTTGTAATACAACTTGAGTGTGATTATTTCTTTATATTCCATTATAACGCAATTTAAGTTTGATTTCTACAGATTGCTTCTTTTTAATACAGTTTGAATTGGATTATTCTTTTTCTAATTTGAATTCTTCTTACTAATGCGAGACATCTTTTCTACTTTTATTTAAGATTTCTAAAGACATTTATGCAATCTCTTTTAGTCATTTATGATGCTCATATACGCGTACGCAACTGCCTATAAAAAGCTGAATTGGAGATGATTGTGAGTGAATAACTATTTCCATCAAAGAGTAACTGTGTGATCCTTTTTCCTTCTTTAGATTTTCTCAGCAAGTATGGTGAGCCGGATAGGATTGTATTTCATTTATTTCTAAAACTTTCAGATAAGCTCTTTCATATTACACCGGCATTATATTTCAAGCTTCGATGTTTACATTTCATGAATTATGTTACTTGAAGTTTAAGCTTAAAGTCTTTTTCTTATAGATACTTTTGAGTATCATCAATGGACATAAAGGAATGTGTAAAAAAAAGTTTCTTTATGTTTTATGCATATATACATGGGTTAAGCTAGATTCTGAAGGTCGCCATCAAGAAAGCTCATGTTGGTAGCATAAGGTTTCGTTGGACTGTTAAGTTGTCCATATGAGATGTTTGGCCAACATGTACCTAGGATTTCAGTGGCCCTCAATAATTTTTGGACCGTTAGGCGTCCACACGTTATATTGGATTGTCAAGTGTCCTAACGTGATTAAGAATTCATGTTATTAAGGATGACCTAGAGAATTCTAGTGCCTCGTATTGTGCATAAAACCTCTATCAAAGCTTCATGTGTTTATCAAAGGCTCATGAATTATCTCAAAAGTTCATGAAATTATTTTTCTGTTTGCAAGGAATTTTATGTAGATTAATTTTCACACATGCACGCCCCACTCACTGAATTTGCAAATATTCACTCCCCTCTTTTACTATTTTTAGGCAATGGATCGAGAATTTATTACTGTTTCAATCGAAGAGTGGATGCTTTGAGCTGAGCACTGCAACATATGATGGGTGCCTATGAAATTAAATCCCCTAGCAAAGATGGAAATGACAATGTATCATACATGAGTTTATGATTCTGGAACAAGATGTGACATTTAATTATGAATTTATAATCGACCACATATGTATCATGAAAACTTGCTTTATGTTTATGTTTTGTTAAACGTGTTTTCTTAAGAAAATGCCGATATTGGCTTTAAAACTATTCATATTCTTTTGTTCAATGGTAGAAAGATATTTTTCACAAATTTATCCAAACAAAGTAAACTTTTTCTTTATATTTTCCGACTTAAATCGATCACATTTTTAAGTATCAAAATGAAATGATTTTAATAGTGATAGAATTTTCTTTTTTTTTTTATAAGATAGATAAATTACAAAGAGGTGCCGATAATGTATATTAATCTTCTATTCACTTTTCACTTTTTAATGTATGATTTATGAACAATACCTACTTTAATTTTTACATGTTACTGTTGAATTATTCAATTATAATTATTACTCTTATGATTCTGGTACAACGTACATGTGATAATTTTAGTAGTAATAATAATACTAATATATACCTTACACAATTTACTTTAAAGTGATAGCAAGTTTAAATTTAAAAATATTAATAAATAATGAAATTGAGAAATAATTTAGAACCTATTGTTGAGCTTCGTAAAGACGGACAATGAAGCTGATAATAATAAGGGAGGGAACATGTAAGATAGGGCTCAAGGCAATAGAAGCACACAATTGGTTTACATGGCAGTGAGACTTGTTTTGAACTCAGACTTGTTCATTTGGCGAATCTGAGGTCTTTTTGTTTTAAGAGCGTCAATATTTTACAGTATTTTTACTTTTAATTTGATGATGATCATAATAATAATAATATTATTATTATTATTATTAATTAATTAATAAAGAGACAATGAGTGTTTGAAAATCTTTATATAATAATCATGCTAAGAATAATGATCCGGTTCATATTTAAAATACTCTACTGCATAAATTGGTAATTGGCAATATCTAACCATTGAAAATATTCGAGCACCTTCCGAAGGTTTTGTTACAAAACCTCATATCTTATGTCAATGCGCGCCACGTGTATTTTAAATTCATGTGGCGTGCATCAATACATGCAACATCGGGTAGGAGGTTTTATAATAAAACCTTTTGGAAGTGTTTGAACATTACCGATCTAACCACAACATTTCACTTTAATGTGAAATCTAACCCTAATATTTGACACTTGGGCAATTTTATCCTCAAATCTCACTTTTTTAGCGTAATGTAACATTTTTAACTTAAAAAGACTATAATACCTTTAATTCTAATAATTGAACTAAAATAATTATTAAATAATGAATAGATAAAAAAATAAAAAAAACATATTTGAGTTATATTATAAACAAAAATCAATCAATGAGAATTTAGAGATCACATTGGGGCATGTTGATTGGCTCCACAATCCGCCTAAAGCAATGTTAGTCGGATTGAATCAATGGGCACTTCTGGCAATGTGGATCGACTTTTCGGGCAAGTTGAATTATTATTGTCTTTTTAAATAAAAAGGGTTAGATTGCGCAAAAAAAAGTAAGAATTGTGGTTAAAATTGCCAAGTTTGAAATGTTGGGATTAAATTACACAATAAAATGAAATGTTAGGGTTATATTGCACCAATTAGCCTTATATAAGTAAATTGTACTAGATCAACATGTTGTGCAAATCGTGCTAATGGATATAATCAGTTTTTAACTGAAACACAATCCAGCATGAAGTGTCATGGCATTGCAATAAAGCATGAAGCTCATGGCATTGCAATATATATATATATATACTCGTAGGAAAATCTTGAAATTATCGTTCTTTATATTTTCACTATAAATTAAACTCTCTTTCTTATAAAGCTCCAAAGAACAAACTCTTAAACCTTATACATATATGCCAAGAACTGTGTAGTCTAATGACATTCTAGTTAGTTTCTCACACCCTTGATTAAGGGTTCAAATCCCTACCCCTACAATCCTTCTTGAAATATTCCCAAAAAAAAAAAAAACCTTATATATCTATATATAATTCAGAGACTTAAGTCCCTGACACCATTTTCCCGCTCTTTTTTTATTGTATAAGTGAGGGTAAATTTGTAATTTGATATATTCATTTAAGGGTTAATTGGTATTTTGGTTCCATAAGTGAGGTTAATTTTGTACTTTGGCAAAATCTGAAGAATTTAAATGGGAAAAGAATGTCTGGTATCTTCTTTTCACGTTGAGACGCCGACCCCATCTTCTTCTTCCCCAGTTTAGCTTATTCTTCATCTTTTATTCGGATTCGAATTAGTTCCGATTTTTCCTTCTTCTTTCGTTGCTGCGTTCGATCTGTCATCCTTCTTTCCGAGATGTATATGAATAATTCTTCTGAAGTCGTAAGTGTTTTCCCTTCAATCATCGGAGTGTACGATTGTTTTTTCTTGATCTACTTTGATTCTTTGCCAATCTGGAGATCTAATTTCGTTGGATTATTATAGGTATTCTAATTTGAATCTCACTCATCTATCGCGAACGTTGTGAAATTCCAACATTTTTGATTTTTTGATTTGTTTGATCTTTTGTCAAAATGGAGACGTCACTACGAAGGTTTATTTACGTGTAATTTTTTTTTAAACTTCGTTAATTGTTTTGATTAGGGTTAGCTCTAATTCCTAAAACCCAAATCCTTTATCGCCTTTGAAATTTGTTTTTTCGTTTAGCAAGAATTTTTTTACACCCGTTTTATTTGAATGAATTTTGCAGATTTGATGGTGTAAATGTATAATAATGCGATTTAGAGGCTATCAAGTTTGCAGAATCTTCTACTGAACTTATAATTAATTTTTATATGCATTGAAATCGTTTGAATTTTTTTCGGTTTTCCTTAATCTTTTTGAAGTGTAAAGATTAATT
This sequence comes from Nyctanthes arbor-tristis, assembly GCA_963692815.1. Taxonomy (NCBI): domain Eukaryota; kingdom Viridiplantae; phylum Streptophyta; class Magnoliopsida; order Lamiales; family Oleaceae; genus Nyctanthes; species Nyctanthes arbor-tristis. The sequence continues at coordinate 3,720 of CAVNYN010271571.1, read as the reverse complement.
TTTTTATGTGATTCATTGTTTGTCTTCCATAAACTGAATTATGTTTTTTTCCTTTGATTAATTGCATCTTCAATTAGTGAATTTACTTAATTATGGTGATTTTGCTTTCGATGTTAAATGTTCTTTAGGTGCTTGAGTCAAGGTGTAATTAGAGAGTTAGATTTATGTTTGGGGTCCAGCGTTATTTTTCTTACTAGGTGTATAGTTGCCAAAGATTTGGGTTTAATCTACTTAAAATTACATCTTAGTTGTTCAAAGATAGAGTTTTGTGTGCAAAAAGGGACTTCATTGGCCTCTATATGAAATTTATATATAAAAGTGAATTAAATGGGAAACATATTGTGTCAAACTAGATCTATGGTTTAATTTTTCTCATGTGAAATGTGGAGTTTTTTGTGCATCTAAGGTTTCATTTTTATTGTTTCCATTGGATTCATTTTTAATCCTGCTCTGGAATTTTTGGGTAGCTACACAGGAGAAAGCATTAGGGTCACATCAAACTCAGTAATTTCCCGATTAATGAACTTCTGTAATAATTTTGTCAAACTCAGTAATTTCCCAATGCAACAAATAAATCTTGAGTTTCTCAGGTGAAGCATGCATCCTTCATGTGTTTCTTAGCATCACTTGAAGCATGCATCCATCGTGTTGGTTGGTAAATGCATTACTCATATTGTAACTTTCTTTTGTTTTGGAATTAAGCATTGTGAATTTGTCCTCCTGCCGTCTCTTATCAAACTTCACCTTGGGTTGATTAATGGATTTTGGGTTCTAAGAGTGTTCAGAAATTAGTTGTTTGACTTCTTCTGAAACATCAATAGAGTTAATTGAAAGCTGGGACATAGTTTAAGCATAAGGGGATTGCGGATACCATTACATGTTGATAATATTCTTGCTTTAATCCTTTTGCATTAATCTTTAACTTTGTTTTCTTGACTTTATTTAATCTTTTGCTTTTGATTTTAAGGGATCCGGGTACACTAGAAACTTGGATAAAGGTATGATGATTTGCTGAATTTTATCTTATCTTTTTTTTTTTTTTTTTCCTTTTTCCTTTTTATCCCTATATGTTTCATTTATTTTCTGTAATAGATGTTAAGCTGCAATCTCAAGGGCCATCAATTTTGATAAAAAGTTGGAATGCCTGCCACGTTTCAATTCTTTTGGTTGTAATATATTCATGGCTTTATTAAGATTTCAAAGAACTATTTACTATTTATATGTTACACTTATATGTAACACATTATTTTTTGATATTCACTAGTTTATATTCTTTCTAATCTTGGGTAGATTTCATATGTATTTTTTTTTTTTTCTAAATACCTTGGCCAAAGTGATGTCCTAAATGTATCTAAGCATGGATTTTCTGCAAATGTCCCTTACTGATTTTTAGGAGTCAAACATAATGTTAAACTCGGAAAATGTGAACTGATTTAATTTTCTGGCTCTCTACTTTTCTAACATAATCATTTTTATTTTGGGAAATGGATTTTGCTATAAGGAATTGAAGGCTTCAATCTCAGTGCTACAACAATGTTAACTAGATACCAAAAGATATGAATTACAACATTTCAACATAGTTGAATGGATTTATTTTCCCCCATTAAATTCTCTTAGAGATACAAATACATTATTTTGTCAAATTTAAGTTTTGAACACATTTATCAATTATGAGTAATTGGGATTTTTTTTTTTTGCTGTATACTTGAGTGATATAGGTACATTGCACTTGAGATTCAAAAGATTGTACAACATTACACAGGACAAGCAATGACTGAGATTTCTATATAAAACAGACTCGAGGGAGAGGTCCAAATGACAAGAAATGTGTCGTGAAGCTCTTGGACCACTTTAAGCATTCCGAACCAAATGGGCAGCATGCTTACTTGGTTTTTGAGTAGTTGGGCGATAATATATCGACCCTAATTAAGTATTCAGAATATAGGGATTGCCACTTCAATCATGTTACATCTATTAACTTTGTACATGATCATTGTTCCAATTGTTCCATGGGGTAGTTCAACTAATGTTATAGATTTTTAGAAAATTTGAACGATTGCTTTATGGTTTATTACTAACTGCTTTTTTGCTTATAAAGCTGTTCTTATAAGTTTGCTGTTTGCCATAATGAGTTTGGCATTGTAGTGTTTGTACGATAAGAACTAATAATCTTATTATAGCCGTATTTTTTGCTTCATTTTTAATGGTATTATATATAGATTAATCATGCAACATTTGTACATAATATTGATTATCTCATTTATTGGGATTTGCTGAGACTTTTGATTGTTTGGTTCGTTTGATTATCCCGTGCGTTGCACGGATGAAACACTAATATATATACACACATACATGTATATAATTGCCTAATACCATACTCCATCAGCCATGAGTTTGAGACATCTTTAATTAATTAATTAATGTATTTTTCCGAGAGTACATCTTCTAATAATAATAATAATATGGGAGGGGGGGGGGAAATTAGGAGAGGGCGGACATGGTTAGAACTCGAGCCTCCTATTCAAAACGCGAGCATCTTAACCAGTATATCACAATTCGAACTACATTATTATTTGATATATATAATGGAAAGACATGAGAGATGAGGGAAATTAGAGGATAAATTATATTCTGAACCTAGTTCTCATACTTGGAAACTTGAATATTTTAACCATTAAGACCCAATTTTAACTGCAATATACTTCTTGTGTTAATTGGTTTATAGTATTTATTTATTTATTTATATTTTTGAAGATTTAATTTATTTAACTATGATAATAACGTGTTGAGTAATTTTATATAAACTTTCACGTGTAGTCAAAATGGCCTAGACTGGGACCAAATATCATGACCCACTACAGTAAAGATCTTAACTAGTCATATAAGCAATAACGTGGATTTTAAGAGATTGTTAAATGATATCTTATCATTTTAACTATGGAAAACTAATAATGCATTGGAGGTGCGATATTACATATTGACACAAATGAAAGTATAATTAGGGTCCAACGGGCAAATGAACTGCAGATTCAAAATTTCTACCAGAATTACAAAGTCGGAGCGGGAAAAACAAGCGTAATTGCTAGCTTCAATTAGGGTTCCGATAAATTTCGCTTTTTACCTGAAGGATTACAGTTCGTAACCGTCTAATTTCTTTCTCTACTAAACAAATGAACAAGGAGAATGTGGTGGTCTCACCTGATGGAGATGAATTATCGGCGGAGCAGAGGGCTCGAATCTCCCGAAATTTCAGAGCTGCCAAGGCACTTCTGGAGCGGAAAAGACCGCGTTTGTGGTCCACCTCCACGCCCGATCATTTCCCAAAAAATAAAAAGTAAGTTTCTGAAACTTCAATTAAGTATCATGCTTTTCACTGTTAAGTCAATTTACTATCCTTCGTTTTTGGGCCTCTACTCTTGAAGACAGTTAATTTCTTCATGGCTTGATTTGGACAAAGTAATTCGAATACGCTAGTTTTTTTTTTTTTTTTTTAAATTAGAATAAATTTTGACTTAAATTTGACGAAATAATTAGGGAAAAAAATGATGAACTTGAGTGATACTTAACTGAATTTATTTTTGCTTAGGAGATTCGAGTTAGTTGTAATATATATATATATATATATATTTCCGATATGTATAAAATTCAAGTAATACAATATGTTTATAAATGCTGATCAGGGTTTTTTTGGCGGTAAAGGTTAAACAGATGTTCTATTGT
>CAVNYN010271570.1:0-24603 GCA_963692815.1 Nyctanthes arbor-tristis | reverse complement strand
TTTTCCATTTTTCTGATACACATTTCAATCTTAGAATTGTACCATTAATAATCCTTTTTTTGTGTTTCTTTCCATTTTTTTTTTTTTAAATATAAAATGTGAATCAGTGTATTATATTAATATGAACAACTGCACCTTGTATTAGTTATTTATCCTTTTCTTATTCTTCATGCAGTCAATTCACTAAGCTATCAACCAATGTAGTGTTTGGTTTAGTGAATCAGTCATCTTCAAAATGCTGGTTATGTTTGCATTATCATGGCATTCAAGGACCTATACAGTGGACATGGGAAAATAAAGTCAAGAAGGTGACCATGTTGAAGTCCTAGACAAGACCAGAGTCGACTGGGATGTTTATGTCAAGCTAAGAGAGTTATCAGGCTGACTCACCGGAAGCCAAGCTAGAGAGGCAACGCACTTGCCATTAGATTGAAGAGACCTGCCTCCCGAAAAGACAAGGGCCAAGGAATGCAGCAAGTTACCAACTCACGAAGAAAACCAGCTTAACCCCCAACTGCCAAGAATGCTGTACATGCAACCAGCGTCGGATATCCTAGACGAATAATGAAGGTGTATCTACGCAACCATATATGAAAATACATACTTACATTTTCAAACAACCTAGCACCAATTTTAGTCACAACCCATGACATGATGTTATGTAATGATTCCTTGATGTTCTTACAATTTGCAATGTATTAGTTTTAAATTTTCCATTATACATACAGAAAGCATTCAAAACTTCTCTTGGTTGTCGAGGTGTTCAAATTTTGACTCCAGAAATATTAAGAGGTTTCTAATTCTCTTTTATTTGTCAATTTGATGTGATCAACTACGGAAAGTAAGTCTCTTTGTGTGTGTGTGTGTGTGTGTGTGTGAGAGAGAGAGAGAATCAGGATCGTTTCTGTGTATACTTTTTCTCCTTTTTCACATCAAGCTCATCTCGTCTTGTAACATTACATTATTTTTTTCTGCTGTTTCGGGTTGAAACCAGGAAATTGCTATTTATACAAAGAGAAATAAACTACTCCCATGAAAGCAGCTTGCATGCTGGGAATAAACAAACAAAATGCAATCCAATAAATCAATACATCTACACAAAAGCGACTCAAGCTTGTAGCATGTGGACGGTATCATGGTTACTAGAGTATGATTTCCTCTTGGACGCTAACGTTAAGAGTCTTGTTTGGAAGAACAATGCTGTTAACCACCACAACTTCATCTTCAACCGTGACAGATTCACCTGGTTCAGAAAAAAGGTAGGTAGGTAGCTTACTACACAACTGAGTGAAAGAAAGATAATTAGACAGAAAGAAAAGACAGCACTGAAGAAGTACCAAGAATTGTAACCCCAAGTTTTGCATTATAATCTCCCGCAGCCTGAAGTGAAGAGAGACAATGATTCAGTAAGCCCGTAGTCACTTAAACTTACCAATGTTTCGTATGGGTTGCTAAATATTATTTTGGTACAAGGGGGTTGACTTCTTGTTAAACAAAATTTGACTCAAGCTGGTCACTCCCTGAATCTCTGTTTTATTGTCTAAAGGGAAAAATGAGCTTACAGTCAACTTTTTACTGGTAAGGCGAATGACCTGTTGTAATAAACAATATTTATCGATTGATGTGCTTACCTGGACGCGAGACCATCTTCCAATAGAAGACTTCCATCCAACAATTGAGTGAATTACAACTGCATTTTCCTTGGAGAAGTACACAAGGTGTTATATTTGGCATAAGGCGAATAATCCAGTTAGACGAGTGATTTGTACCTTGATCTCAACATCATCAAGAATAATGCAGTTGACTAGCCTCACTCCAGCTCCTATACGAGCATTGGCAGAAATTGAAACATTGGGACCTATCTGGTAAACACTCATAACAAAGAAGTCAGGAACCTAGAAGATGCAGAAGAAAAATAGAAATTGCTATGAAATCTGAATCTAGCCGTATAAAAGTGCTAAGAACTGTTATAATATAATTATCAAAATGTTATTCAGTAAGAAAAATGAATGAATGAAGTGAATGCCGGGCAGAGCTAGGGGTGGCCATTCCAATCCCCAGTACCCCAGTTTTTGAAATAATCCTTCTTCTTCTTTTTTTTTTTTTTTTTTTGACCTTTAGAAAAATTATAATAATAAAAAAAAAAAAATCTAGTGTTTCTACTAGTGGCTGTCAAGTTTCGGCTACCCCTTCAACCATAATCTTCTGGTTATGCCGCTTTATTTAGATTACCTTTGCAGTTGAATGAACCTTTGCAGATGGATGAATATATACATCACCAGAAATGGTGACGTTCTTTGTACCATCCCCACTTGCCAAGAGATGTGGTGAGGTGAGTCTAAACTGGGCAAGATACAGTCCAGAACATTTCAAAGACATTCTGCAATATTTGGAGTACTGTCAGATAGAATTTCCATGACACCTGAGATGTAGAAGAAGAGTTCTCAAAATTTTTGGCTCACCCGGGAGTTTTTATTTGTTCCCAGAAATCCAATGTTTCATATACATATAACTGCTTTTTTCCTGCAAGTGGTGATAGAATATCTTGATCCAATCTTACAAAATCGAGTGGAGGACTCCTGGCAATGAACTTGTATAAGGAACTGAAGTTGATGAAACTCGAAAAGTATATCAAAACTACAATGTCTGAGATTATAATAGATAATCCTCTATTTAAAGTGTAATAATTTAGGCAATTGCTTTGTTGAAATTTACCTGTTTGGCGACTGAAGGGCTTCAAAACTGGACAAACGCCTTAGGGTAGCTGCAAATACCAAAATCGATCAATGTATAAGCATAATAACAACCCTTTTGTATATTGTGTCATAAACCTAAGACAAATGCAAAACTTCTGGTGCATGTTTGGCATGTAGAATTAGACAAGACTATACAGTAGAACAGACTCGAGATTAACCTTCTTTTGGTTCTCCCAAAGCATTAGTAATTGACTGGATGGCAGATTTTTGGAACTATCCGAGCAAGAATAAAATCCTCAGCTACAAAACGACATGACTAACCTCTGTCTTTTCGTTGTGTGGATACACCTTGAATAGCCGTAAAGATATCAGGGGTAAAGACGTATACACCACAATTTATACGGTCACTAACCTGTCTTCAAGCAATAGAGAGGGGGAAAATGGATGAGTAAGCATGAACAAGGCATCATAAATATATATTATATCTCAGAATTATACATACAAAAGTTTCGGGTTTCTCAGTGTAATGCAAGAGTTCATTCGTAACGGGGTCAGCTACAAGTTCTCCGAATTGATTTGCTGACTCAGGAGATACCTGTATACGAAAAGTAATATGCCGATCTCAAGCCAGAATAAGTGGATAACACCTAAAAGAGGAGGAAAATAGTGGTCCACTTGAAGTGCGCTTCCGGAGAGCCATAAAACTAGCTACTGACCTTGATAACCAAAATTGTTCCCATCCCACCATATGTTCTGTGTGCCTCTGCAAAATGAAGGAATCAACCAAAAAGATAATATTCCGTCCGAAAAGATCAGAAGAGTTAGAATTGAGATAGACCCATGACTAGTAGGGTAGACTCTGCAGTGCTTGACAATATTAGAGGAGAAAAACATGTTAAAATTTAGTATGTTTTACTTCCAGTGGAGACGGAGTACTCCAAGCCAAAAATGCCAACAGCTTTAAAGGGAAGGTATGAGCATCAAAGAGACACTACCTAACATCTCAGACAGTGGAAAACTGCAACAAACATCACAATTCAGCAGAACAATGTGTGACTGCCAGATAAAACATTGCGGGGTTAACAGGAATGTCAAGAAAGACAAAGGAACGAGGATTAACTTCATTTATTTTGAATTTCCCTTTTTCTTTAAATGGTTGGTCATGGTGTTTCTTGTCAAAAGCTACTAATGTGAGAATCATGAAAGAAATAAAAACCGGATTGTCCTCCATTATCAAATCCCTGAAGTTATAAAGTCCACCAGCTGAACCGTGAGGCTTGTCCTCTCTCAGGTATCTGAAAACGAGGAAAGTCAGAAACGCCAATGGTAAGTATCAATATTCCACAGCTTTAACTACTAGGTTTTGAAACAGGGGAAACATTTTTATGAGCTAAACTTACCTCACAGGAACTCTAAGCTCATTAGAAATCGCAGAGACGTATAGTGCAAATTCACGCTCCTCATAGAAACCAATAAGGTATATCTGTGCTAAATTTGGGATCTAACAAGAGAGAAAACAGGGCAGACAGTTAATGCAGATGTCAAACTTCCCTAAAAAATAGTGAACCTATCCCCTGCAATATCCTCAAAATTTCTTCACTATAAAAAGTTCAACTTTTAGTGGCATCCGATATAAACTCTTCAACAATCTACTAGCCCTATATTTCGAATACTTCTGGGATAAGCTTTATATAAATTCAAGTCTTTCAGTGTTTTGCAATTGTTACATAAATTCAATGAAATTACATACCCTTTTACAAGCAGAGATTGGATGATGAACCATTGCTTGCCCTGCTAATGGAAAAAGTGGCTTCGGAATATTCAATGACAACGGCCTAAATCTAGTACCTGCACCTCAAAAAATTCTTAATTTTTTCTCTGAAACGGTAATGTCAAGGAAAGAGTAATTTCTCCTATTTAATCAAACTATTCAATAGAACTGCACCATTTCCAATCATTATGGTAAGTCCATAAAGGATCTAATTGTTTCCTCAAAAAGTAAAGATCAAATTCAAATCAATTCCATACTGTAATCATACACAATAAAATTATTTACTAACGATCAAAGCAAAAAAAAAATAATAATAACAATTAAAAAAAACACAAAAACACAAAAACAAAAATCATACCTTTTGTTGGTCCACCCACCATGATCACAGCAACAACTCTTTCTTCTGAACTCCCCATTTTCTCCACCAAAAACAAGTATTACGCAGATCTCAAAATCCTTTATATTACTTTTTCACAATTGAAAAGGGACCCAATTTCCACAGACTCTTGAGTTTTCTTCAACACAGTATACACATGCACAGTAAGTGCGCAACTGTGGATAAGATGGTAGAAGGTCACCTAATGTTATCTTCTGTCCTTTGTGAAATGGACAACGAATCTGAAATCAATGATGTAGATGAATAAGTAGAAAAATGGAACACCCACAGTACTCTGGCATACAACAATATATAATACGCAGAGTAGGCGGCTGAAGAAATTTATCAAGATTTATGGATAGATACAGAAAATAAATAGAAAGAGATTGAAGTGATTCAGAGAGAAAAGAAAGAGATTATTAATATGTGTCGGTGGGGTTTAGTGGCTATGAAGTCCAAATAATTTTCATTTTCCTCCAAGTTTAGCTTGCAAGTGAAAGTCAACTTGTTTGAATATTTTGTTCAGCTGCCTGTTTCTGGTGCACTGTGTAATATGTCAAATTATCTGAATTATTATTATCTTGATTTGTGCTGTATTTACTCGTATTTCTTTGCGTCTTCCATCCTCCATTCTTAATCTCAGAAGTAGTTATCTGTCTAGTTTCTTAAGGAGCACTATGAAAGTGAAGCCAAATGTCTGACCGGATCCCATTACAAGCCTACTAAAGTGCAATAAAGCCTAAAGTATGGATAAATAACAAGGCCAAGCTTGAAGCTTCTACGAGCTTAAGCAATGCTTAAAACGACTTTTCCAAGACGGTACCATTGTTAAATGTTTGCAACAAACCCCGAGTAAGGTGGAATGGACTTTCCCAAGCATTAGCCCGAGCCAGGGCCGATGTAGTAGAAACAAAGGGGATGACCTTAATGTTGTGTTTGACTAAGCCAAATATTAAATTATCGTCCGTCTTTGTCTGTAGAAAAAAATAGTGAAGTGTTGACATATTTAATCTTGTGTAATTACTTGAATCAATTCAAGTATCCACTATAATGTTACAACATGAGAAGATTAACAATAGCTGGTACTCAAAAACATCAATGAATAAATAACCAAAACCCCAACTCAATTTTATAAATTGGAGATCAAATTTGTTGGTCAATTAATGGTAGCTTTGGATTGAAATCTTCGCTTGAGCTCCACCTTGAATATATACAAAAGTGCAATCTGAACCAGGATTCAATACTTTGAGCCACTGGAGTTCATAAATATTCTCCCGTTGAGTTGGAGAGATACCCCAAACAGGTCCTGTTAAGTTTTCAACGAATAATTTCAGATCTGTGATTGGCTTCTGGGATTTGTTCTTGATGATCACTTGGTGCCTGTAGTATGTTTCTTTGCCAACAGTCCATCTATCGGTTATCGAGTGCAAGAACTGCACTGGGGTTTCTGCAAAGAAACAATATTTTTTATTAGTTCTCGTACGCATTATCGTGCACATTAGAACAAACAAGAGTTTCGGTTGCCAATGCTGCTTCTGTTTTCTAATATGTGATAGAATTTCTTAGCTGTCAATCTTAGTTGTGTTCAGTCCAACGGACAGAATAAGCCTTGTCAAATAGTCTCAAGAATTATTTTTCTGCAACAGCTAACCTGGCCCGGGTAACGGTGCTGGAGTGTATTTGGGATTAGGAGTTGGACCTGCAACAGCACAGGAACTTCAATGTAAGTATAACTAATCAATCTCAATCTATAACTAATCGGAATAAACATTTGAACAATCAGACTAAGATACTTGAAGCCTGACAGAGCACGGAGCTCAATGTTGGTAACTAACCTTGTGGTTTACCAGGCTGTGGTGATCCTTGATGATAACCTGCAAAATAGGCCAATCAAGATTTTGTTAGAAAATAGTAAAGGTTGAAAATATATGTTTGTTCCTATGTTGTAAAGTTCTATGTGCTAAACTTTCTTAGTATGTGATTCTATGTACTTTACCTGAATTTCCTGAAACAGCCTGCAATTTACAGAAGAGGCCTACAAGAGGAGCAGTGCCAGATATCGTGGGCTCAGTCTGTTCATAATTTGATCGATCATCAATAAACTCATCTTTGTCATTTGGACCACCCACCAAGGCTCCGTATATCACATTTGGATTTGGTTTAGCCCGTTTGTACCAAGTCTCAAATCCTTCAACACATCCGACTGCAGAACGGAGAACTGATATGGAGGCAATGGAAGAACCTCTGTGGTGTACATGAATAGGGTAGTTTGGTCCATATCCCACCAAGTAGCTTAATGATTTCGGGTTTTTACCCAGAATATAATCAGCCTGCGAAAAACATTTGGTTAACATTTCTCACTGTACAGCTCTAGAGAAGAAAAAGTGATCTGAGTACCCTGCGAAGTCTTACATACTTGTGATCTAGCAAAATTGAGGAGATCTTTAGGCAGAACTTGAGCCTCAGGACACTTTATTACCCCCTTTGCCTTGGCAAGATAGTCAGAATAGATAGCCATAAGAAATGCAGCTGATGCTGCATATTGCATGTTGTTCCATTCCCGTACATAGACTAAACCACCTAGACAAGTTCATTGATTTCTACAAATCAGTATCTTTTATGAAAATGTGAATCAATTAGAAAATAAATAATCAAGAAAAGAATGATAATAATTACAGTAGTGTACAAACCAGGAGTCTTGGCTACATTATAACCACCATTCTTCTGTAGACAAGCACATGTAAAGTAATCTGCTTTAGCCTGATACTGTTGAAGTGTTGGAGCATAACCTCCTCCAGCTCCATCTAGCAAAACCTACATGGTTTGCATTTTGTAATGGATAAGATTTCAGAAGAGATATTAGAATTCCAGCATATTTGTAGTCTTTCTTATACCTTTGTGAGGAGAATTTGAACTCCGGCATATTTGTTATCCCAGGAAAATTCTCTGACTGCCCATGTAGTTCCACCCAGTGAAACTGCATTATCCACTACAAATTTCAGATAATACTCATCATTTGTTGCTCTGTAGAGCCATGCAGCAGCCCATAAAAGTTCATCCTACAAAAGAAATTTGTTTGGCGAAATAAGTAAAAGACAATAGATACTTGATTGTGAAATAATAAATGGTATGAAATTGATTGGGAAAAGGTACTTACTGAATAACCAGATCGATGTATAGAATTTGGCAGCAGATGGAATGGAATCATCATAGAATCCTCTGAACCTGTTTGCAAATGAGAAAATCTGGCAATACAGAAAACTTAATGTCAAAAATCCTGATATCACTCGTGTTAGAAAACGTGGGAGTTTATTCTCTTTAAATGGACAGATTTGTCTGTTCGGATTGGACTAACAGAAGGGTGAAAATTTTCACCTGTTTTGCATGGATTAACAAAAGAGCAGAGTAGGAAGAGTTGTATGGCTTGAATGCAAGGGAAGCTGCTGCTAGTGCAGCAGCGGTTTCTCCTGCCAGGTCCGACCCAGGATGTTCTGGGTCGATCTTGTAACCCATTCTCGATGTTGTCATGTCTTCAGCTCTCTCCCAACAGTAATGATCAGATTCTCCATCCCCTACCTAAAACACATCAGAACAACCAATAAGAGAGAGTAATCCTAAACATGGAAATAGTTTAACAACATATGACCTCTTTGTTTTTCTAGTGATCAAATGTTATGTAATATTGTTGGAATTAGGGAAGAATTTTGAATGTAATGTTGAACTATCAATACCTGTCCCCAAAGAACATATGGCTGTGTGTGCGCTTTGATGAAGTAATCAGTTCCCCATTTGACGGCTTCCAAATTGTGTCCCATTTGGTTGAGACTAACCATTTCTTGCCTGAAATCAATAGCTGCCCATGATAGCATTGTCACAGTGTGTGCCATTGGTTGCCCAAATTTTACATGATCTCCTGCATCATAGTATCCTCCCACCAAATTCACCTGCCCATGCAACGAAAATCCATGCATTTGTTAATTAGTAAGCAAATGGAGACTTTACACGAACTCCATTGAGAGCTAAGGAGTTGGGGCTTACCCCTTGATTATAACCGTCGTTGAGGCCAGAATCGCCACGCCATTTCACTCGTTGATTCACCGGCAACTTCCCGGATCTTTGTGCCTCAAAAAACAGCAAACTTTTGTCGAGGGCATCGCCGTAGTTGAAGGCGGAGACCGCGGTTGCCACCCAAGCAAGTAGGCCAACTAACAAAGCCAAATTCCCCATTTCTCTTTTCTTTGAGATGTGGGAAACTTGAAGAAGACTAGTCAATATTATGTCATGAACATTTGAACTTGATATGTTTATATAGATACGGAGAGAATGTCAACGTTGATAATCAGCTATTACAATGATACACTGATTTGGTAGGAATAAAAAGTGGTAGTCTTCACGTTCATTAAGAAAATAATTAGGAAAAAAAAAAAAGAAAAGCCAAGACTGTTGAGCTCCTCACGTTGGGTAGATTACTGTATTATTACATTTTTTGAAGATTAGAGGTGCATGTATGGTGACATGTGTACCACTTTTGAGGTGCTTAGAGGAGACATCATTAAGCACCATTGACGAGTAACCTATATTTGGAACCGCTCTATGAAAGAGTTCCCTGCATTAATTAATATAATATCAGCTTAATTAATGTAAGTATACCATTTAAATATTATTATAATCTCAAATAACCAATTAACTGAAGATACTTATATATATGCACATTCATTTGCCTAGGAGTTGTTAGCTCAATATATCTCTTATATTTTACTTATTAAAGATTTTATGTCAACTTACGTGTGCATAATAAACGACATGTACACATAAGTATAATAATGAATAACTCATATAATTGCACCTATCATTTAGTCATGTAAAAGGCACTAAACATACCGGATTTTCTATAGAATCAGATCTAGTTCCAAAGTTTGAAACTAGATCTGATCATGCTGCTCCATGGTCAGATCCATGCGGCGCATGTAATGACCTGTGCGGCTACACCAGGCCGCATGGGCTTTTTGGCCGAGCCGCATGGGGTGGTGCGGGCGCACATAAAATATGTGCGGGCGCACGGATATATTTGTGCACACCCATGCGGCCTGGTGCGCCCTCACATGCCATTACATGTTGCCGCACATGCCATTACATGCAGCCACATGGATGTGTCTATGCTGCCACATGACCAGATTTAGTTCTAAACTTTGAAATCAGATATAGTTTTATAGAAAATCGGCTAAACATACAATTCCCTTTTTCTTTTTTTCCCTTTTTGTTTTGATAACTAACTAAAGAGTTTCGGATCATCTTCCCCACTCCCACTACTGCTATCCCCAAATTGTACCAAAAAAAGGAGGGAAAAGATATATAAAGGACGAAATTTGCTCTCTGGCAAAATCAAACTAGGCCCAATGGACCAGCAAGGAGCCCAGAAGTAGCAGTTGAGAAGTTGCTACAGGATCGGTCAACAAAAGTTCCAATAAAGAGGCCCGAAAGTGACCAAATTGGTCCAATTAAAGTAGGTTTGTCAAAACATGGGCCACATAACAGCCCATTTTGTTTTTAAAAAAAAAAAAACCCCCGATACCTAGGCGTTTCACCGCTGTGGTAGTGACAGCAAACTATTACCTTAGCGTCCGTTCGTCATTCAATTTGGCTGTAATTGTAATTTATTATTAAACTTAATATTCAATCTTTTGCACATCTGGTTAAACATTATTATAAGTCACATTTCATCAATTAAAATTTTATTGAATTAGTCACACTCTGAGTCTAGGCATGGTTGTCAAGACAATTGTAGTCTAATGACATCTCTGTTAATTCTTTGCATCTTTAGTTAATTGTTCGATTCCCCTTAAATCTTCTTACAATGTCCAAAAAAAAAAAAGAAAATAAAGTCTAGGCACAATTAATGTGTGAAGTATGAAAGTCTCGATATTAGACATACGTATTATCTTTTAAAACAGTACTTTTAAAGAACTTTGTTTAAAACAGGGAAGAACAGAGGAAAAAAAAGATGAGTAAACTACTTATTGTTAACCTCTACTTATTTACCTCTACTTATTTATTATCCTTGGTAGTTATAACTTCATATTTATTAAACTACTTGTTATTAACCTCTGCTTGTTTATTATTAACTCCGTACTTATTATTATTAACCACTACTTGTTTATTATCCTTTGCCAAACATGCATATGAGTTCGTCCCATACATAATTAGTTGGAAGGAGAATTACGCTATTCTTCTTTACTTATATTTTCACTTATGAGATGAGTTGGTGAAGATGTATATGCATTTTTGCCCAGTACTTATTGGGATAAATATCTTTTTGGTCAATCTTTATTTTGAAATTTTTATGAACCAAGTCTCTTGACAAGTAAAAAGTGATAAAAGAAAGGAGCATTATTCTTAGTTGGAAACTTATGGAAGATCGGAAGAGCACACGTAAGTTTTTCTATGCAAAAGCACGATAGAGACGGCAATTGTAAAAAATAACAAACCACGGTGTGATCTCTATAGAAAAATCACACAATACATATGCATATTTTGGATGTTGGGTGTATGTCTGGCAATTTTATTCACATGCCAGACGGGATATACCGTCACATGTGAGTTATCTAATAAAAGCACGCTACATAATCCGTCTAACATATGATTAAAATTGGTGTGCATGGTATGTCATGTGCGCACGTGTAGGCAACGACCTGGTCTCTCATGGTCTTCAATAATAATAAGAATAATAACCTAATCTTGGGAAAGCTACTCCATTGCCCCAAAATTTTTTAAAAGATTCGCCTCCTTATCATGAATTTCGTCGCCCCAATTCCCTCACGTTTCCAAATTCCTCATAACCCGTTTTTTCACCCTGCAAATTATTAGGGTGTAAAGAATGGGTGGACGGGACAAGAAGCTAAGCAAACGGAAATCCTCTTTTCAGGTGCCCTTCTTCAAATCCGACTCCAAGAAGAAAGAGCCACCTAAAGAATTCATTTGCCCAATTTCCAAGTCTGTAATGGCCGATCCAGTCGTGGTTTCTTCTGGCCATACTCTTGAGCGCTTGTGCGTGCAAGTGTGTAAAGATTTGGAGGTCACTCCGACTCTCCCTGATGGCTCAGTCCCGGATTTCTCTGATATAATTCCTAATTTAGCATTCAAGACTACAATCCAAAACTGGTGTTCAGTGGCTGGATTTGAACAGCCGAATCCGCCTGAGTATTCAGAAGTTGAGTCTATTATCAGTTCTTTGATGGGATTGTGTTTGATAAATCAAGAGAATTCAAGAACTCCGCTTTCAGAAAGGGAATTGCTTAAGGATTCTGAGTTGAATAGCCGGAATTTGTACTCTTCTTCTAGTTCCGAAGAATCAGTGATTGCTAACTCTACGCCCCTTTTGCCGTCAGCTACTAGGCCCTCTTGCTTTTCTTCCTCTTCCAGCCTATCAACCTCGTCCGAATTGGTTGCATCTGAGGACGCTTGGTGTCCCAATTCTACTTCACCGGAAGATGAGAATTTCGCGAACAAGATGAAGAGCTCGGATGTGTTCGAACAGGAACAAGCTGTGATTTCATTGAGAAGCACTACGAGGACTAACGAAGATGCTCGAGTTTCATTGTGCTCGGAAAGGCTCCTAATTGCATTAAAGTGGATGCTGAATTCACGGTACGCCACTGTGCAATCCAATGCCGCCGCCGTGGTCGTGAATCTTTCGCTGGCAAAAGTGAACAAAATCAAGATTGTGAGAGCAGGGATTGTTCCACATTTGATCGAAATTCTGAGAAATGGTTTTCAAGAATCACAAGAACATGCCGCGGGGGCCATTTTCAGCTTGGCGATCGAAGATTCAAACAGGACTGCGATCGGAGTGCTGGGTGCTTTACCCCCATTGTTGCGTGCTCTGAGGTCCGGACGGGGCACGACACGGCGGGATGCAGCAATGGCTCTGTATCATTTGACATTAGTGCAGAGCAATAGAGAGAAGATCATTAGACTTGGAGCAATTGGAACGCTTTTGGGACTGTTGAATGATCCGGAGGTGGCGGCGCCGTTGGTTCTGGTGGTGGTGAACCTGGCAGCCTGCAAGGAGGGGCGGAAGGCTTTGCTGGGTGCCAATGCAGTGGAGTGCTTGGTGGAAATGATAAGGAAGGGGAACGAGTCAGGCTCGGTTTCAACTCGGGAGAATTGCGTGGCCGTGTTGTACTCATTGAGAGGCGAGAATGTTCGATTCAATAGGCTAGCAAGGGACGCGAATGCGGTCAAGGTGTTGCAAGAATTATTGGAGAGTGGTACCGAGCGTGCAAAGGAGAAGGCAAGGAAGATTCTGGTGACATTAGAGAATGAATAATTCTATTTGGACAAAGGAAAGAAACAAAAAGCCTAATAGAAAGATTACTTGTCTCATGTGATTATTAGTAATATAGAAGTGATGTGATGTGTTGTGTTGAAAAATAAAACTCTGTCATGTCTTAGTTCTGTTTAAATTTTTGTATGTACTTTTGTTCAAATAACACAACTCAAGAGAATGGGATGAGGAAACGAAAACGAAGTTGGCAAGATGGACTGAGAAGGGGTAGGATCAAGTGATGATCGCAGCTCAAGCAGGTAGTGAGCCGTGTATGAGTTAGTAGATGGGTACAAAGAGTAATGGAAATATTTTTTTTTTTTGGTCATTTGTAGAAAATGTAAAGTAAACAGTAGTCGTATAGATCTCAGATTTTGGGGCCTGACCTTGTTGATTTTTTCTTTCAGGTAATTATTATTTGGGCCTTAGATTTTGATTTTGATTTTGACACGCATGTAAGGAAGAAGAACATACCAGTTGGAGAGTTTAATTGGACTTGGGATTAGTGGGTTGTTCTACATTTTTAGTGCATTCCAAATGTTTTTGTGATTGAGATATGATTTTGATTTTTGACGCACTCTTGGACTAATGATAAACACTGTGACCAGGTAACAAATTTGACAGACTTGTCCAATACGGAAAGAAAATATGAAGTTGAATTTATCTTAGCTGTCATGTTCATGATTCGGTTGAAATTCAATTAGAATGGTCAAAATTTCGACCAAACAGTGATGTCTTGGGTTTAATTGTTTATTATTCTTGTTTTCACACGGTCCATGGTGACAAAGACGTCTCTCTCTAGAACGGGCACCTCTCATAATTGTTCTTGCATTAAAAATGAGAGAGGAAAAAAATGATGGGTCAAATTTGACCCTCTATTGAGTTTTTATAACCCCAGAAACTAGAAATAGGTATTTGATCCTAATATTATTTGACTTTATTAGAAGAAAAATCCAGATTTGACATTTTATCCTAAGTTAGAAGAACTTTGTTATTTAAACAAAAAGAGAGACAAAAACTTAAATAAAATTGGCACATGTCATAATCTTGTTTTTCAAAACATTATATTAATTTTTCATCAATAGTAATCACATGAGCCACATTTTTATTTTGTTATATTTTTTATGTACTTATTTGTTTAAATAGAATTATTCAGGTTAGAAATGCTCTAAATGGATAGATTTTGATCAACTCTCATCTAAACCTCCGTGCAGTCGATCGTACGAAAGTCGGAGAACCTATCCATCAAAAATGAATTGGATTGCACCTTAACCCAGCTGGATTTCTAATACCCCATGATTGAAAGAGTGAAGTGACATGTTATTATTTATAAAGGGATCCGAGGCAATTGATCTCTACTTGCATCAAAAGACATGCAAATCATTCAAAGTAGTAGTCCCCTTGCGTTTCTTTCTTCTTTTGCTACGCTTTGCATTTTGAATTCACATATTGATAACTTCTTATCAAAAAAAAAAAAAAAAATGAAAAATATTTTATCGTAAAGCATAAAATTGATTAACTTATCACGAAGATCAATTATTTTCGCTTCTGTTGATATACAATGAAAATGATTCACTAACAAATCGATGTCTAATGGCACAACAGTGTATCATCAAAAATAAAATCTCTATTAGCACTTTGTCAACTACTAGATAAGGTTGGTATGTCTCTTTCTAATGACCTAAGAGGTACGAATGTAGAGCGAACATACAAATTATGAGTGGAGGGCGGGACTTTATTAATAGGAAGGAGACGACAAATATCGAGCTGGCTGCAATTAAAGGTTGAAGCTAAAAAATCATGTTCTTCCGTGCAGATTGCAGAGCCTCAAGGAGACACAAATTAAAGGACCTTGTTTCAGGGTACCATTTGCATTGCAGTAGTTGAGCGCTCTCTTTGTCCTCACTAGTTTTCTTTTCACTTTTCAGTGGAAAATATATATATATATATTGCACTCCAACTACTTGAACCTGTGTCCCGTTATCAAGTTGGTATCGTCCTACCATTTTTAGTTGCATATATTAATCTGAGAATCCTTGTTTCACTATTGCTTAGTGTCTTCCCCAAATTTGTGAAACAGGTTTTCACATTCGTATCCCACCTCCTGTAAGGTCAACTTTCAAGGGCCCACGCACTTTGAATAGATCACATCTATAGAAAATCACCTTGCTCTGATAAAATAGGGCTTCGTCATCCAGTTTGGATTGAAATTCCAAAATAATAACTTCTTTGCAAAGGAAATTGAAGATCAGGGGCTCGATACATCAAAAAAAATAAAAAATAAAATCCAATACGTACTAAGAGCTCGAAATGTTAAGGACCACCCACTATTAAATTTTATCCTATATATAATAAGACATAAAAATCTTCAAAGATCCAACATCCCATGTATGACAATTATATATATGAAATATCATGAACAGGTTTTCATATATCACACTCATAATGAAATAGAAGTAAATTAACCGAAAGCGAAAGGGCGTTTTTGGTAACAAAATTTGTCCTGTATAAATAAATGGGGGTGGCACTTGTTCTTATTGCTTCAGTACTGGAAACAGAAATGGCCACAAGAGTAACTCTGGCAGTGCTGCTTTTGGTTTTCTCCATTTCTCAGGTTTGTTTTAATTTACAACTTGATTATAAGTCAGAGTCACGTTATTAAAGAAGAAACCTTAGTTAAAACCATCTGTGTTATTCTGTTTAGTCTTGTCACACAATGACAAATTCTTCGTTTTTTTTCAGGTTTCATGCGATCTCCAGAATGAGATTGAAGAAACAAACCATGTTAGCCAAGCATTACATGTAAAGTTTATTATATATTTGTTCCCCATTTTATGATGCTATATGTTAATCATACTTCTAGACGCTAGTGACCGACTATATATATCTGTGCAGGTGTTTACCAGAGGCACTGAAAGAAGGCTAATAATGCATGACATAGGTCAGCAACCACTTTCATTACCCTAATACTAATTAGACTCGACAGAATGTGACACGTTCAAGCTTAGTAAACTGTCAAAAAGACTAGATAGACACTCGTTATGTTAACCTTGATAATTCATCCAATTTGTGACAGTGCTACGTATCTCGAAATATTTCAACAAAGGGCATTTGGCAGTGGCGCCGGCTCCCGCACCACAACCGGCCCACGTCGATTGCGGTGGATTGTGCAAGCACCGTTGCAGTCTGCACTCGAGGCCGAATTATTGCCTCCGGGCATGCGGGACGTGCTGTGCGAGGTGCAACTGCGTGCCACCGGGGACCTTTGGCAACAGAGAGCTGTGTGGCAAGTGTTATACTGGCATGACCACCCATCATAACAAGACCAAGTGTCCTTAGAGCCATTGGTGCACCTAACGGCTCGTTTCACGAGACTTACGTTGCGTTGGATATATTAGATTGTTTGAATCCCAGTGATCTTATGAGTTCTGGTTGTGAGTTTGGTGAAATTAGCGGGTGAGTGGTTTTAGTTTTAGTGTTTGTATCTTGTGTTTATTGTTTTAAGTAAAATTATATGAAATGCTTGTTCCTTATGTTTTTCAATCAAGTCAAAAGTCAATGGTCAATATATATGCTAGACATGTTACAATATTGCAATGTTTTTTCTTTTTTTTTTAACAAAAAGAACAATATTGCAATGTTTGTTTGTTATCAAATGCAAAAAAAAATTCTATTACTCTCACAAGGCAGCTTATATCGCTTGCAATGCCGCCACATGGGTTAAAATTGAGATGGCAGACTTGATACCGGGAAAAAAAGGAAAAAGATGGGACCATTTTTAACCCATATATCGCATGCCATATGGATATGAGGCAGTTTCCATCATGAGGGCAGAGGAAAATTTTGCTCCTTTACTAAGTTTGAACAAGTTGGAGAAATTTTTCTTGGTAATTTGGTAGCTCGCTAGATGGCTAGTTTGAAGGCCTGTTGTGTTTCGGTTTGGTTTATTGTTTGGATCTTGGTTCGGATCCTTTATCTCTCTGTTTTAAGTAATGTTACTTGTACACATGTGGATAAAATTATAATTTTATTTATATATTTTTTCTTTCTTTTATTCTACAACATAAATGATGAAATTATAATTTCACTTATTTTTTTATAAATCTATTTGTAGACACATCTATACAGATAGCCTTTTTTTGTTTCTTCTTTTCTTTGGGCCTTCATTTCATTGGGTTGTTCTCTTTTGAATTTGAGATTGTTTCATGCACGGCGTATTTCGCGGCATGAAATTTGTGTACTTTTTTTTAATATTACAAAAGAATTATAGTAGAGTAGAACCAGGTTAATCAGTAGTTTGGGAACCAATTAAGATGCCATTAAACTACATAGATTTGACAAATTTGATGTACTTTTGATTTCATGACATGAATTATTTTAGAAAAAATAACTGTTGGTGAAATTTTTTTGTAGGACGTTTCAAAACATAAGGTCGAACCTGGATTTCCAGACTTGTGGGATTTTCCATTTTTTACCTCTTTTTTTTTTAATTCTCTCATTTTTAATTTTGTACCAGCAATTTGTGAAAAAAAAAAAAAGGAAAAGTTTGTACCAGCAATTAAAATTTTTGTCAAGGTTCAAACCTTGATTATTACTTAAAAGTTAAGATGATGGAGACAAATTCATGGCCCAATCCAGTAGGCAACTTTTCTCCTTCTGGCCCGTGGGCATGTGTCATGCAACCTAGATTATTTTGTGGACCTCTTTTCCCAGCTCCTTTGCAAAATAGTCTTGAAACGATGACTTGAATGGTAAAAGAAAAGTTAACTTTCCAACGGATGGCTTTAAAAATCAAAAAGCTAAAAAACATTGCTCTGGCATACAAAGGATACATACCATTTCAAAATTTTCCCCACCCTCAGTTATTTGTTTAAATTTAAACAAATAACTATATATGTCAAGGTGGAGGCCTATGTGGATTGATAAAAAGAATTTTCTTTATTGTTTCTTTCAAGCGCGCGTCAATAGATAATAAGCCATTGTACTAATCGAATGGCCAACATTCAACTATTTGTTTAAATTAAAAGGGAAAAAAAAAGAATCTGTCAAGGTGGAGGGGCCTATGTGGATTGATAAAAAGAATTTCTTTATTATTTCTTTCAAGTGCATATCAATAGATAATAAGCTATCGTCCTAATCGATTGTCCAAAGTATACTCTTTCTTTAAAATGATCATTATGTAAGTAATGATAATTTTATATTATTATGTTAAGAGCGAGATGCACTCGTCAGGGGGCCAAGAAAGTACAAAGGATGCCTAACACTATCATGTTGAGGACAACTCACATATTTTATTTTAGAATAATTCTATACAAATGAGTAGGTCAAAAATGCGACAAAATAAAAATGTATTACATGTAATTATCATTGATAAAAATATAATACAATGTATTAAAAAGTATGATTATGTAATGTGCCAATTTTATTTAAATTTTTTGTAGTCATGTGTCAATTTTATTTTAGTTTTTTGTATTTTTTTTTTTTTTGCCCCCAAATAGCACAACTCTTTATTTTAAAAGAGTCCCATTAAGTTTTGCGGTGTATTCTTGCAAATTGAGTCGTTATACTAAACACGTGTCTTGCTCAAAATGGTATAATAGTTCCTGTGAGAAACGTGAGGTTGCTTTTTATTAAATTTAAATTAAATATAATATGATCTATTTATATAAATATATAATTCTTAACACACACACACACACAATAAAAATGCAAAATTAAAAAGTTCGAATTAATTACATGAAAGGCTGGAGTTATACAATATGGGTTAATTGTACAAAAGTCATTCAACTTTCACTTAATTGTACTTAGATCATTAAATTTTAATTGTCAGTAATTAGATCATTAAACTTATACTCCAATTGTAAGTGGATCATTAAACTTTAATTTAAGAGTAATTTATTTAGTACAACTGGTGTTTGACACTATATCAAGGTGGCATTAAATAATAAGTTGGATTAAATGGGTCATTTATTTATTTATTTTCGCTTATCATTTTGATGTCATATTAGATGTCACTTAGAATGATGCCAATTATTTTTAATTTAATAGTAATTGGGTCACTCAACTTTGATTATTATTAGTTTAATTATTAAACTTTAATTAAATTGTAGTTATGTCATTTAATTAGGGTCTTAAATTATTTAAAATAAATAAATTGATGACAAAACGTGCTATTTTATGTTGGCATATTGACATGACAATTTTGTTGAAGGTTCTTAAAATTATTGTCATGATAAATGTTAAGTGCTAAAAGTTTTGTGGATTATCAAATTATTTTTCTATTTCGCCTGTCGAATAAGATGTGTCATTTATTGTATTAATTTTTTTTAAAGAAAATTTAGTTCAATGACGAAGTAATAATTTCATATTAATGGAGTAACTTTTTGTTGTAACTATAAAAGTTTAGTGATTTAATTGCTAGTAACTAGTAACGGGTGTGGGCATGGTTTTCCGGAATGCACAGGGTGAGTTTCTCAGCTGTGGTACAAGGTATTTACGAGGCAGTTTGGAACAGAGAGAGGCTGAGGAAATGGGGTTAAGAAAAACAATTAGATGGGCATTAGACATGGAATTGATGAGGGTGACTTTTGAAATTGATGCTAAAAATGTTGATGTTATTGCTTCCATATGAAAAGGGTAGTTAGCATTCTACATGCTCACTCAAGAGTGCAAGTTGCTGCTTCAACAAGGCTCAGACTACAGGCTTATTTTTGTGCGTCGAACGGCTAATAAAACAGCTCGTTGTTTAGCTAGAAATTTCTGTTTTTATCCCCCGTTGTTTACTTTGAATGAGCCTCCATCTTTTCTAGAGGCTAACCTGATGTATGATGTTTCCAGTATTTAGTAATGATATTAAAGTTTCTGTTTCCAAAAAAAAAGATATATATATATATATATATAGTAATTGAAACTGAGTGATTTAATTACAGTTCGTTTAAAGTTTTAGTGACCAAGTAGTCAAAATTTCAGTTTTCCTTTTTTCTTTTTCTTTTTTTTGTTTGGTTTATTGAAGCCCGTGCCTAATGCCTATTCAAGAATAACGTGAAAGTGAAATATTCCAGATTGTACGATCGGGTCACGCGTGAAAACATCTTTATAGTACCCACACGGTTTCTACGGACCCCACTTACCGACTTCGTAGGTCTATCTTTCTTTCTCTTCGCTTCTTCGATTTCATCTTTCTGATTTTCGTGGTGTTTCTTGAACCTCCGTGAAATGAAAAAAATGAAGCAACCTCCATGAAATGAAAAATGAAGAAGCAACGGAACCCTTAGGGCTGAGAAACTGAGATGAATATTTTCAAACCCGGTTCAATATAATAATCCTAGAAATGTTTCAAATTCAGAAACCCGTGTTCTATATTTTATAGACAGTGGTCCTTTCGAAAATTTTTTAGTTATATCTGGAGACTGCCAAGTTTTGCTTATTTTTATGCGCACTGCAATCCATTATCAGCCATCCGCCACTCCGAAACAAACTAGTGCACCTGTGCGATATCGCTTATATTCCACCCCACCTTTCATAGGATACCGCATGTTGGTTTTCTTGTTTGCTCAACGAACGACACATCATATCGCCTCCCAGGTTCAAGAATTTCCCTTTAAATTATTTATCCCTTTAAATTATTTATATCTTTACAAGGTAGTACAACGTCGAAGAGTAGAGTTCTTGCTTCTTGAAGCAGTGGCTGTTTTGTTTTAGTATCGGAGAGACTACGGAAATGTCGCAAAAGCGGCAGCTGCGAGAGGATGGCAAGCCTCGATTTGAAGGCACTTCGTTTGAGGACAAGCGTCGTCGAAAAGTGCCTTCTTTTAAAAGGTGGAGCACTTTTTTGGGGTTCTTATTACTTCATTTGGAGGATTATTTTGTGTGTGCAATTACCGTTTGGCTTGGTTTAGGATTTTGTTGAATACGGAACAGCCTTTTTCGGGTAGGGGATGTTTAATGTTTATGGTCTGAATTCCTAGTTTTCTTTTTCTTGGAATGATAATTCCTAGTAATAAATGTACCATTCAGGAGTCGCTTAACTTGGATTGACAGAAGTGTCAAAAAGGACTTCTAGGAGGTCACCACATTGGCTTAGCGCTAAAATCAAACAAAAAGAGTGGGACTGATTAGCCATCATGAACTTCTAGTTTAATTATATATATATATATATATATTGATTATAGGTGGATTGAGTGAACTGCTAGTTTAGGTGTTTCATTATAAAAATAGCTTTAGCAGTAGAGTTTGGTGCCAGACTGAATTCAATAGTTTGAAGAGATTGAGAGTGAACATAGACTCTGCAGTTTAAAGGACTTTGATAACCTTGTCGAACCAATGTTTACAATGTTACTGAAACTTTTCTGGGTATTTTTCACAGAGTGGTGCTGGAGGTAATGAACTTACAACGGCTGCAACGTCTCATGGAGCCAGTTCTTGAGCCCTTGATTCGCAGAGTTGTAAGTCCATGGCATTGATTTTATTATTTCTTTAATTAAAACAGCATCCAACAATTTGTACACAATAGGTTCCTTTAATAGTCACAATCGGCTCCTCCTTTGAGTTGAAATTATTAACATGGACTTTCTGGCTACTCAGGCTGAATAGAATGGCTTTGATCTAGAAAATAGGTATGGATGTCATTGGCTTTCCATTTATATACCATACCCTTTGCCTAATGTATTCGTCACATGACAGATCCAGTAATATGCAATTTGAAGTTCTTTACTTATGTTTGCGGGTCCTTACCGTACATTTTTAGGAAAGCAGGAAAAATCTTGCATCTTTTGCAGCTTCAGAATTCCTGAAAATTGGATTTGCATGCCTTTCTTAGATCTCCAAAGCCTTTACCAAATTATTGTGGAAAGGATTCTGGATTCTACTTGTGTGGCTGACGTGTATAAATTTCTGCTTGCATTTATGTAATATGATCTTTTTTCTGAAATTTAAATGCATATTGAGGAATCAGGAAGACAGACTGTTTGGTAACTTATTGTCCCCACCCCCCCACCCCCCAACAAAAAAAAAAAACTTCACAATTATGCTCCGTTGTTGATATTGAGTGATTGATTCGGTGACCTTACAGGTGAAAGATGAAGTTAACTCAGCATTAACAAAATATGTGATCAGCATGACAAGGTATGTCATAAAACCATTAAAGCTGGATTTTTGCGTTATGATCTTGATAATGAGTTTTTTAATCCTGTTAGCTCTGATTATTTAATTTTTTTTTACGAGTCGTGGGAAAGATATACACCATTCTGAATCAAGATGCTTACAGTTACGTTTCTTACAAGCTATATCTCTCCCGGTATTTACTGGGAGTCGAATTGAAGGAGAAGAATCTAATATTCTGAGAGTAGCTTTGATTGATAGTCTCACTGGACAAGTTGTTTCAGATGCTCCAGAATCCTCTGCAAAAGTAGAAATAGTCGTTCTTGAGGGAGATTTTGACGGTTATAAAGGAGACAATTGGACAGTTGAAGAATTTAAGAATAATGTAGCGAGAGTGAGGGAAGGCAAGAAGCCCCTTCTTATGGGGGATGTAGTTTTGACTCTTAAAGACGGCATAGGTCTGGTGGGTGACATATCCTTTACTGACAACTCAAGCTGGACTAGAAGTCGTAAGTTCAGGCTTGGGGCAGAAGTTGTGGACAACAATTACAGGATCAGAATAAGAGAAGCCAGATCGGAGTCCTTCGTTGTTAGGGATCACCGTGGGGAATGTGAGCAGTTTAGTTGCTTGCTTCTTTCCTTATTTATGATTACCTCAATAATTATGGAAGCAAAATTTCTTGTTTATATGATTGCATTAGCGTTAACCCCCAAGATATGTTTATATGGATCTTCCTTATAAATTATTTCTCTGTTACACAACTTAGTGTTCCTATCTGTTGCAGTGAATTTTACTGCTTGTTTATCAAAATGCTTGTCTTCTTTGTTCATGTGCACCATCATTAAATTCAAATCATATTTTTGAATTTTCATTGGATGCTATTTCAACCCTCTATGGGCATTGTTGTACCTCAAAACACTGGGAACATATAATTCTTTATTGTATTTTTCTTTTTTTTCCCCATTTTTTGCCTCATATATGATGTCAAATTTACTTATACAACAAAGTTTTTTGCATCATCTATTGCTGACTTCTATTCACTTTTATTTTCTCTCTCTCTTTGGATCTTAATGGATTTTTCATGATGTTGGCCTCATAATTTAGCATTTGGAATCATATTGTAAAATCATGGATCCTATACTGCCTGTTCTTTGTTTATTATTTAATTGTGTATCTATATGACCTATTAGATTTTGACTTTTTTTCTTGATTCGCATTTTTTGCTGTTTAGTGATAACTACTAGTCTTCATTACTTGGATATCCAGGGGATAGTTATGCTAGTTTTACTTTTCTTTTCCTTTTCTTTTTTTTTTTTTTTTAAATAAAAAGCACACGATCGACTTATTGATTATATGCTGAGAAAAAGTTACAAGTGTTGCTTCCTTTACATCTGCAAATCACTGTCTCAATGAAAATGACTTTATCAAAGGATTATCGTGGGTGTCTGGATTGACTAGTTTATCCTTCTTCAGTGTACAAGAAACACCACCCTCCATCTCTCTTTGATGAAGTCTGGCGGCTGGAAAAGATTGGAAAGGACGGAGCTTTTCACAGACGTTTGAGCAAGGAAAGAGTGAACACTGTGAAGGACTTCCTGATTTTACTCTTTTTAGACCCTACAAGACTTAGAAATGTAAGAACTGTTTTCTGCTTATCAGGCTTGAGTTAAAAATGAGTAGTTTGCTTTGGCATAGCCAATGAGAATAATTTTTTTGAAGGCTTCAGTACCATGTTGATTATATAATAGTAGTAGTTTTATGGCACTTCTAGGAGGTGGTGTTACGACATCTCCCATCCTATGTGGGTGCATGGATGCGCACCGCACAGATTTTCAAATCCACATGGTGTGCATCCATAGAACCTCCCGGAAGTGCTAGAAATTTTTTATATATTATTGTTTTCATTTTGCCTTTCTCCTCGCAAGTCACTTAAAAAAGCTTTTAGTTCTTCTATTCATTCCACTTATTAAAGCTTTACTAACATCCATGTCCTTGAGCTAGCTTGCCCTGTAACTTGCTAAATTAGTTCTTAAGCAATATCCCTAGCTCTCACGTTGAAATTACTGTAGATCCTTGGAGCTGGTATGTCCACCAAAATGTGGGAAGTTACAGTGGAGCATGCTCAGACATGTGTGATAGACAAGAAATTGCACTTGTATAATCCTTATGGATCTCAGCAAAAACTTGCTGTTGCTTTTAATGTTGTTGGACAAGTGACAGCCCTGTTCTCTGAAGGCCGGTATATTCCAGGTGATAAGCTCTCAGAAAAAGAAAAGGCATGCTTACTCTTTTTTTTCTTTTGAGAGCCTTCAGATCGGAAAGAGCGTCGTGTAGGGA
>CAVNYN010271569.1:0-19802 GCA_963692815.1 Nyctanthes arbor-tristis | reverse complement strand
TTAATTTTGAAAAAAAATTAAATAAAATGACACGCCACAATTTATAAACCAATAAAGTGTTTGGCAACTACTACGGATTATAATTTGGATTATAATCTGAGACGTGTTTTCATTTTATTGGTTATTTTTTGTAAAAAGTAAACAATTGCGGCTTGACTTTTATTTTTTGATTTTTTAAAAAAAAAGTGAAACTAATGAAATGATGTCGCGTGACAGATTATAATCAGATTATAATCTGGTGTAATTGTCAAACACATTCTTAATTACAAAATCTTTTTAAAACGCGCTAATGAGATCAGACAAACCAAGAGTACAAGTAGTTGCATGTGTTCTCCACTGGTCCACCGTCCAATGTAATCCCATATACATTTCGTCGAACGAGACTCCAACAATTATTATGAAACAAAAAGAAGTCAAGGTCGGGTATGTAGTCCATAAATCAGGGTGATATCTGACAATTCAATTTATGAAAAACTTGCAAAATGTTTGGCAACTACCACATATTATAATCTAGATTATAATCTGTCACGCGACATCATTTCATTAGTTTCACTTTTTTTTTAAAAAATCAAAAAATAAAAAGATCGGCCGCAATTGTTTACTTTTTACAAAAAATAACCAATAAAATGAAATCTCGTCTCAGATTATAATCCAAATTATAATCCGTAGTAGTTGCCAAACACTTTATTGGTTTATAAATTGTGGCGTGTCATTTTATTTAATTTTTTTTCAAAATTAAATCAAACCACTATTTTTGACATTTTTGAAAAAGCATTTACATAGCAATTTATTAAATAATTAATAAACTTGTTTATAAACAGCTGCCAAATGTATTGATTGTATTAGTTGGATCCTCATTCCCTTCTGTCAACGCCCCTTAGGTTCTCAAACATAAATTTGATTTTGACCTTTTCGTAAACCGTATTTCAATTGCTGAACAAATCTTTAATGTATGCATATTCTTCTTTCATACATCTCCGTCTTGTAGGGTTATGAACTTATGATAGAGACGTGCATCACGTACAGGTTAGGAGCCAAGATTTTCATTATTTGGATCCTTCTGCTAGAGAAAATTCATGAATAAGGTGCAAATTACATGTCAAAGTGGTCAACACCAACTTTGCGAACATCTTGTAATATGTGAAAAATAAGGAATAACATATCCAGTTATATATACTTTATTTATTAATCCATTTTCCACTTTGTAAATTTGTTTATTTCAAAATCTTGTCGTTAATTAAGCCGTACTACTTTAGTTTGTAAATTTTGATTATGCACCGGTTTTCTAAGTGTCTATATATATATATATATATATATATATATATATATGGGGAAAATAAGGAATCACATATCCAGTTGTATATACTTTATTTATTAATCCATATTCCACCTTGTAAATTTGTTATTTCAAAATCTTATCGTTAATTAAGCAGTACTACTTTAGTTTGTAAATTTTGATTATGCACCGGTTTTCTAAGTGTCTATATATATATATATATATATATATATGGGGAAAATGAGAAATAACATATCCAGTTATATATACTTTATTTATTAATCCATATTCCACCTTGTAAATTTGTTTATTTCAAAATCTTATCGTTAATTAAGCAGTACTACTTTAGTTTGTAAATTTTGATTATGCAACGGTTTTCTAAGTGTGTCTATATCTATATATATATATACACATATATATATGGAGCACGTACGGACGGCTCACAAAGCCTGTGGGCTTAGGCCAGGGGTTCGTCCTAATTAGTTTGTGCTTGAACCGCTCATTTTGGTCTGGATTTGAGTCAAGCTCATATACTGATTTGGCCCAACCGACCTCTGAGTCTTTGGCTTGGCGACTGGGAAGTCAGCTAGCTCGTTATTAGTCACTAATTCTAATATCATTCATATATGAATTACTTATTTATTTATTATTATTTCTTTTTTTTTTTTTTGGGGGGGGGGGTTATTTAGTCGGTTACACTCTTTAATTCTTAGTCTTTGGCTACGAGCCGCTTTGTACATGCTGTTGGACAACAAGCCTACTTGGGCAGGACCGTCCATGCTGACGTGTGCGACAAGTCGATTCGAGTCAAGTCGATGGTTAGGGTTTCCAGCCGGCCTGCCTCTGATTCCTTCTTTTACAAAGGATGATTCTTCATCAAACGATTTCATAGAACCAAATGTTGTTTAACAAAACCAAACGTTAGCAATTCCAGATCAAGGGGGAATTAATTAATTCAGGAAAAAAAGAAGAAAAGACAAGATTTTTTTAAATAAAAAACTCGACATCCTCTCATGTCGATCGTGCTCCTATAAATCTTCATATACCCAAAAGACCTGCAAACCATAAATCCAAACACACGTACGATGAGAGCCACTTCTAAAATAATTTCCAAGACACATAACATATTTAACATATATATATATATATATATGACAGTAATGATAAAAACGAACACAGAGAGCTCAAGTAAGGAAAGGCTTTGTGGAGGGGGGCCGGATTTATTTCCTAATATAAAAAAATGACATCCTTGCAATTTATTTATTTATTAACTAACGTGCTTGATAAGGTTGATTTAATAGAAATATATCATGCTAATTAAACAGAAAAGGTTAATTCGGATTAGAGATGAAAAAGTGAAAATTCTAGTAATATATATACTCAACTTGATCAGAGGGTACAAGTGTAGCCAGGAGGTGGAGTCTTCCCACAGGTGACAAGAAGCTGAAGAGCCAGTGGGACATAAATGTTAAGATTCAAAAGCTTAATCTTAAGTGTTGTGCAAAGACACACGGCGGCCTCAAGCTCCACTAGCCCTTGAAGCACTGGGCAGCACTGGTTTGCCACAGGGTCCCCAAGCCCAATGTGAACCAACCCACCTAGTAAATCCACACAAGCACCAAGTTTTAGTGTGTCAATGGGACATGTCGCCGGTGCCGCCGGTGGTGGGGGGCAGGGGGTCCCCTTTCCCCCTTTTGGTGGGTTAACAACCGGTGGCACTGTGATTGGAGGGTTAACAACTGGTGGCACTGTGATTGGAGGGTTAACAATTGGTGGCAGGATAACTGGCGGTTTGACTATTGGCGGTAGGGTGACTGGTGGTTTGACTATTGGCGGTAGAATGACTGGTGGTTTGACTATTGGCGGGAGATGGACTGGTGGTTTGACTATCGGCGGGAGGGTGACTGGTGGTTTGACTTTCGGCGGCAGGATGACTGGTGGTTTGACTTTTGGTGGGTGTTTGGGTTTCTTGTGTTTTGGAGGTGGATTTTGACAGTATCCACAGCCAAGAATGGGGGAGATCGGAAGAGCACACGCATGGAAATGAAGAGGAGGGCGGTGAGTTTAGAGGAATCCATGGTTTTGTAATTCCTCTGAGGAAAAAAGGGTGGTGGTGGAGGAGTGGCGGAGGACGGTGGCGTTATATAGGAAGAAGAGGATGGGAGTGGGTGGAGAAAGAAAACAAATAAAACCCAAAGGGAAACCGAGGCACGTGAACACCAAGAGAGCTGCCAAAATTTGCTAGTTGTCAGCTACGTACCATGCCCTGTGCATGGATCTCTTTTCATTACAATTTGCTAAAGATAACCTTGATTCTCTCATTATAATAATGTTATTTTAAAAAGGGATTATTAGTTAATTATCTGCAGGTTTACCTTGTTTAGAATTTACGTGAAAATGAAATGATTAGACTAATATATGTATAGATGAGCTTACGCAGTTACGTTTTAGACAACAAAAAACTTCATGACTTTCAAGTTAATTTGGTCATCTAGCTATTCATTGTGAACTTGATAATGTTTTAGGCAATGAGTGAATCTTATCTAAAATATATGATATATATTCTCCATTGCTTATATATTATTAAGCTTTTTAATGATGTAGTTTAATTAATTTATGTGGAAAGAAGAAAAGTTAATCCAGCATTGCATAAAATCCTTGATGAATTAACATATAATTATTAGATTTTACTTTAGAATATTCAGCTAAACTATGTGAAAAAAATTAAACAAATTATAATGAATAGTAGTATAATTAATAATTTGAAAAAAGACAATTTTGGTTGACATCCCGGGAAGGAGCATACAAATGTGATGTGATTCTGTTTGGATTTAATTGACCATGTAATTTTTCTAGATAAAGTAGTTTGGATTTAATTGCACTCAATTTTCTATCTAAATAAGGTAACAAATAGCTTTAACATTTTAATCCGTTCTTTAAAAAAAATCATTTTGAATTAAGTGGTGTGAAGCTACATCTAAAATGTAAATCCGTCTGAAAGTTCTTTATAATGCATGTTTGGCATGGGAACAGTAAGATTAGACATTTCTTTATAATGCGCCTATGTGTGTGTCTTATTGAAATATAACGCAAAATATATATACATATATACACACACATTAGATACATAAAGAAATAAAACTACAATAAGTAAAATAAATGCCAAGAAAATTGAACCTGCAACTTAACCCCTAACTAAATGGGCGGCTAGGCGCCATTGTTGACATTTCGTTTCAAATTTTGCAAAAATTATTGAAAGAATATAAAAATAATATAAAAAAAATCAGATCCATTGCACATTGAACTTTGGTTCTTCCATATAATTATTACGACAAATTTTCATAACGTGAACAAACCTATATGCCACTTGTTCTGTGCCAGAACAATTATTTATCATTATTCCATCTCATTATAATTCATTCATGTTAATTAGAATGTTATCTTAAATATTTTATATACTTAAACGACCATTAAAATTCTTAAAACAGAATTAGTCTGCTGCTTAACATTCTTTCACACATTAAATAATCACTTAGTTTGTATTTAATCACAAATCACATGCAAGCGCATACTTATAAGGAGAATGTCTAATTCTCTAGAAGTGCCAAACGGAATCTTTCTTACACTAAACTTAAAAGTCTCTACTCTAATCCTCTCGATCAGTGTGAGTTAGGCTCGTCTTGCTAATTTTGACACTACTAATCCGACTACAATCAAGAAAATAGAAAATCCTTCAAGAAAACATCATCCCATGTATCACATGCAAAGTTCTAAAAAGCGCAAGGCATGAAATAGTATCGAGACCGAGTATTAAGTTTAAACGCACCAAAGCATGATAAAGACGTAAGCATAATTCGTCACGAAACGTGAAGTCTAAGTTTCGATTATAAACGCCGCCTTCTGTGAACATTTTAGAGGAATGATCACATATTCACATGACAATCTTTGGAACTTTTTCAAGAAAGATTTTGAATAATTTTATGTAGGCAGCTGTTATAGGTTATGGGGTGGGGTGGGGGTGGGAGGGGGTGGGGTGGCGTGGGAAGTGTCGAAAAATAATTGAAAGTATATATAATTGTGGGGGAAGGGTTGTGTAAAAAATTTCATTAGTCTTTTTCAATTACCATTTGAAGTGTTACACATATCTTGCTTTAATATTGTCAGATTGTGCTTTTTTCCCCATCCACTTTTCTTTGACAACAAACTTAAAATCAGTTTTCTTACTTTTCAATCTTTTACAATTTAGCTACTTGGATTTTATCTATTTTTCAAGCGTGAAATTGACATGTCAATCATTCAATGCCCAATTTCAAGTTACAATACAATTTCTTTTCAATCAGTATCGTCTCAAACGCTATTTAGCTTTTCAGACAAGAAGGATTTCTTTAATTGATATATACTTAGACAATGTATCACGTGAATTTGGTTCATATTCTTTTCAATAGTTTGGAAAATGAATCTCTTTTAACAAGTAGATACACAACAAATAAAATCGAACATCACTTTTCCATTTCTCCAAAACATCTAGGAAATCATTAGGGAAATTTTATGTCTTTGTCTCGTACAAATTCTACTTAAAAACGCATAAATTATATGTTATGGCATGTTTCTTGGTTTTAGTGGTTGTTGACGTGACAAAAGAAGAGGCAGATAATTATTAAGAATCTAATAATCGTAAACACTATTCTCTAATTACGAACTGACTAAACAGTTTTCCATCAACTAGCTTTCTTGTAACTTGGGTCGAATATGTTTAGCATTAACATCTAACACAAAAGAACGTGGGACATAGAATAGGACAACATGCACTAGTACAAATCCCGGCCATCTAGTCTTGCGTTATTCTAAGGAAACATGCAACATGCTCCTACATGAAATAAAGATTATTCCAAGTACTTTTAAGATTACATTCTCAAGACATGTTTATTTTGACCCACACAAAATATAATGTTCATATCAAGTCCATCAATATTTCACATCATATCAAGATAAATTGTAAACTACACCTAACCACAAATGAAAATTTTCGAATAGTATACTAGAAGTTTGTTTCTTTATATGGCAATAAGTGTGTAATATGATCTAATAAAAACTTAACATACTCTCGGTACTGTCACATGTACTCTCTCATCTTGCCATCTGTTAGTAGCTGTCTTTGTTGGGAAAATGTTATGCTGCCTACAAATCTAACTTCGTGGGAGGAATTTTTGTAGGATAAGCATAAATCTCTATTAGTGTAGTGTAGTGATACCAGTAGAGGTATATTATATCCACAAATAGTAAACAGACTTGCAAAATAAAAGTTGTCAAATATACGCAACTGTAAATATAAAGGCTTCATACCGTATTGTGCATGGGTGTAGCCAAGGGTCCCACCCCCAAAATTTTTTAAAATAATTTTACGTGTAAATTTAAAAAAATAAGTAAATAAGTTATACAAACGGTTTAATCGTGCACTTCACGCCCAGCCTTACAATGCCAGCTTGCTACGCCAGTATCGTGTCGCGTCGTGTTGAGTCGAATTGTCATTGGGGTGGATTGCATCACGGTTGTGGGGGCCGGGTAGGGGTGGTGGTTGGGGGTAGGGTGCAGTGGTGAATCCGTGATCAGCATTGCATGTTCCTATCGAACTGTATCATTTTGTAATTTTGTGAGTCCGTGAATTCTCCGTCATGATCATCTTCCACTCATTGCTATCTTTAATT
This sequence comes from Nyctanthes arbor-tristis, assembly GCA_963692815.1. NCBI lineage: Eukaryota > Viridiplantae > Streptophyta > Magnoliopsida > Lamiales > Oleaceae > Nyctanthes > Nyctanthes arbor-tristis. The sequence continues at coordinate 12,821 of CAVNYN010271569.1, read as the reverse complement.
ATTTTTCCCCTCGGGATTCCCAGATCTTCTGTTTTCGATTTCCCGGAATTCTATTGGGAGACTTACCAATTGGGATACCTCAAAATCGTGTTCTGAGATTATTCCTTCACCATTCACCACAAATTCTCATAGAATTTCCCTTTTTATTGGGTATTTGACTTTTTAGAGGAGGATTATATTCAATAGTAGCCCAATTGTTCAATTTACAAGACGTTAGATGATGTAAAATTTTGTATGCTTAATAAGCACGTTTGAGTTTTCCACATATACCGGGATGGAGATCGTGAATTGGACGCATTAGGACACAATATGTTCAAAACACACTTCATGGAACATGTTGACATTCACATCCAACATTTTGTCCGTCTCTAATATCATGATGTGTTAGGTTGTTGTAATTATTGTTTTAGTTACTTTGTCCGAATCTAACATCTATTGATATATGTTAGGTCATTATAATTGTTGTTTTTAGTTGGTCTAGATGTTAACCTAGGTGCTTGTGAACTATTCTTACCTAAGTAGGTGCCGACTTGGAATATATTTTTACCGGATGGATATAATGGATTTGAAAATCTACAAGGCATACATCTATACGCTCATACGTGACGAGGTGTCTTATTAGGGATAGATCGATCGACCGTACTCTGATAGGGTACTTTAGGCCAATTAGAGCCTCCCGTGTGCGCGTTGATGATATTTTCTTGAATTGAAGACGTAAATATTAAGAAAGAAAATTCAAAAGGGCAGAAAGATCAAAGACTCAATCAACAAACCGTTTAAGACTCACCACTTAGTTCAAAAATACATGGGTGATTGATGAATCACTAATTTTACACATCAAAAAGAAAGGTTACAGATCACATCTACAAGTAATCTATAGGGAAAGCCATGCAATCCCCTAAAGCTTATTACCAGCTGAGATCGGAAGAGTCTCAGCAAGCAAAATAATTGTTTTCTACTTCACAATGGCTACCAACTTTTAACGCATCATATGATACAAATCATCAATCTTCAAATAGCTGTCTACAGGAAGAACCAGTACTATCTGCAGCTTCATATTTATCCTCCTAGTATTTCCAGCAAAAAAATTTCTTGTGCGAATCACTTAAAAAAGGCCGGGATGAGGATTATATGCTTGCATGGGCATTATGCCCGGATGAGGATTATATGCTTGCATGGGCATACCTGACGCATACGCGTGGCTAGTGGCTACATACGATGCTTCAAAGGGGTTAGCCGGCTGCTGTGGTCCCATCATCATCTGCTGTTGCTGCTGGAACATGAAAGCCTGTTGTTGGTTGGCCATGGCTGCCATCTGGATGGAAGGTGGTGCGGCCATCATGTTGGATGCATAGAATGGGTCAGGTGCAGTTTGTGGCATCATGGGGGCAGCTGTTGGAGCCTGTACCCATGGATTATAGCTAGCGTTCTGGTTGGTTCTTCGCATTGCATCGTCATATAGGCTGTCTAGTGTAAGCTTGTCGAGTCCTCCGGCCTTTGTCAAAGTGAAAATCATCAGAATGAAGTACTTGCATCAATACCTTCCAAGCTAATAAATATTTCAGTTACCTTCATTACAATAAAAAGGAAAAAGACAAGGGGAAAAAGGGAGAATTTGAAGGTGCTTCCAGCCTTCCACTATAAATAAATGCAGGTGTTTGATGATTTACTAGTTTATCATTGCCGTGCAGTTGGGGAGGAAAAAAGAAACACAGCATTCTTATATATAAGAAACATATTATTTGCAAAACAGCAGAAATACATCCAGGAGGGTGAGCGATACCAATTTGCTGGCAGTAGCAGCGCTCTCATTGGAGCTCGGAGCTGTAACAAGAGCTACTTCCCAGCCTGTAGTTCCGTTTGCAAGATTTGGTCTGGTCGAAGCTGGTTGTTCAGCAACTCCTACAATGGCAACCAGAACTCTATAAAAATCCCACGCGTCCAAAGATTAACAATGTTCAATGACAGCAGGTAACGAAGGTGCCTACACTAAGCTGTCATATTTTCACTTCCTCATCTTGTATATTTAAATATGTAAATAGATGTTAAATTGAAGTGATTAGAGTGATAAACTCTCAATTGATCCAAATGCTGCGAGTGATGCTCCAATTTTTTTTAAGTTAACGACGCTTACCAACTGGCACAATGGCTAAAGCCATAGCATTCTTCTCATCTAATGTAGAGGCAACAGGAACAGGATCATCCAGACTCTATAATATAGATTCATGGTCAGCCAAGAAACTCAAAAATTCAAAGAGATCGGAAGAGCGTCGTGTAGAACAAAACAAATAATATTAAATTACCAGCAGATCAGGCTGTTCTGAAACAGGGGCTTCTACTTTTACTGGCTCTGGTTCTGGTTCTGGTATCAGTTTCGGTTCGGGTTTGGGTTCAGCCGGAGGTGGGGACGGCGGGTGCTCTTCCTTCACCTCTGAATTCTTCTTGTACTCTATGGCTAATATCACCTTCGTCTTTTCATCCGTCTTCTTGATTCAATACATGTAAAATCAATTACTCAGGGTAATATAGTTACTATCTTGAGAACATAAAGAACATTCTCATCATAAATATATGTATCCGATAGATATATAATAAATGATCGTCCCACAGTAAATCTTTTAGCAGGGTTCGCAAATAGAAGCTAGACTAGCCAAAATTCATAGATTTTTTTTTTTTTTTAAAGTACAGAATTCCTAGAAAATCCATAACAAAACTATTTAGGTAAATATAGATTTCTGAGCTAGGATTTATGAAGATCACAGATGTAAAAGTCATAAAGAATTCTCCAGAGCCTGAAACTGTCGCTAGCATTAGCATTGTATTCTTATACTCCCACCATCCCATTATATAGGCCACCTTTCCCTTTTTTGCCCATCCCAATTATATAGTCTTGTGTCAATATTGAAAAGATTATTTCACATCACTTTACTAATATACCCTTATTTTATTTAATACTTAGTTGTAACTATTAATTTGAATATTAGTCATTGATTAAGGGCAAATCAGGACACAATTTACAAAATTTACTTTTTCCAATAATATTTTTAATCTATGTGAAGAAGAAAACAAGCCTATATAGTTGGGAAGGAGGGAATATTATTTTTCACTTTCCTGAAGCTTCTGTTTAAGAGGTGAGCAGAGCATAATCCACCGTACATAATCTCTTCAAACTCATCCCAATAACAGAACACAATATAAAAGAGGCAGTTTATATCTCTATTGCATGCAAATATGTCTCCGCCCCCCCCCCCCCAACACACACACAGAGAGGGAGAGAAAGAGTGCATGTGTGCCGATAGCTAGAGATAGATCCATACCAGATCCTTGCGAACAGCAGAAGCTCGTGGTGCCTCTTTCACGTACTCCTCCATGGCTTGTAGAAATGATGCAGGGGGCTTCATCAATCAGAAAACAAGGGAACAATAAAGTTTTCAATGTCCAAGACAAAATCAGAATATCTGCCAAAAGGGATCAAGAAAGTCTAACCTGCTCAATCTTGATAAATTTTTCCCCGCGGCCAATGTCAAGATTCTTACAAACTTCATAAAATTCGGACAATTTCTCAGCCTGCAAAAATTTGTTGGTACGAAGATACTCGTATGAACAAAAGAAATACAGAAGAGGAGTTGAATTATGAAAAATGATGTCTAATGGATGTACCTGTTGGCCAGCTCTATGGTATATATCTAATGCCTTAAGAGCATCATGCCGTTGCATCTCAAAGAACTATCAAGAATGAAGCTCTGTAAATTCGTTGTTCGTCAAGTAACAGGTATTTTAGAGTTACTCTTAAGTCGCAAAATACCTTATCAACCAGGTTAACTGTACCATCATTTATTGCATTCAAGATTTTAATGCTTTCCGAAGCAACCTAAACAAAACACCAATAGAGAATGGGATCAACAATGCAAGACATTTAGGAAAGAAATTCTCTAAGGTAAATGTGAAAATAAGACTTCAAAGGCTTACCATAGAAAGAGCCAACTGAATAACAAAATTATGAACAGCTGCTCCTTGTGGCTGAACAAATTTAACATAGTTATAGCGCAAAATAATCAGGGAAGAAATTGATAAAATGAATACAACCCATGTTATGAAGAAAAGCCTAAGACCCAAGGTTTAACACTACCAAGACACAAATTCAATGACTAATCCGGAATTTGGAATAAGATTAGAAGTAGAAATTACCAGACAGCCAAGCACACGATAAAGAAGTTGCTGCAGAGCCAGTAATTGCTCAATCAAATCTGGAGTGTCCAAATCTTTTGTTCTCTGCATCATCGTTTGCATACGGGATTATCAACAAGGAAAAGAATGAGTATATAATGTGTGTACTAATTTTTGGATAAAGAATTTCCGCCGAAAATATCAAAGAGAAGTTTCTAGCGTTCATGATTATAGGAAAGTCTTGATTCTATAACTCTACAGTCACTTTGAGCTACATTCACGAGGATCTTTTGTGTTTGTGTGCATGGGCGTGTTAAAATCTTAAATTAAATGATATTCATATGACAGAGATGAAGTTTAAGGGGAAGACACGGATGTGTGAAGGCAGTCATGAGTCATCTTACGGGAAGGAAAAGAATGCTGTGACAAGTGATTAGCAATTTACTATGCATTCATATAGTATCTAGAGATTATTTCCCCCATGCATTAACAGGTGCACAGATTTGCAGATGACACTTAAATTATCAGCTCACCTAGAGAATCAGCAATCAGAGAAGCAGTATCCAAAACAAGCGCACGCGCGCACACACACACACAAAAAATTTAGTATGATAACGAAAAACATATAGTTTCAGACAGAAAAATAAGAGAGCTAATGTTGATTAAAATAAATTTCTTACCAGAGGCTCTCTCTCCACGTCATATTTCAAAGCCCGGAAACACTCCAGCCTCTCCTCCAAAAATAAAGCATAGGAACGCAACCAAGCAGAATAATCCCATGCTGGTCAAGAGATACAATGCATTTTACCACCCAGTAATTTCTGGCTACAAGATGGAAGGACTAGTGAATAAAAATCAAACTATATACCATTCGGGCTCGAGTCATCTTTGAAATGGCCCAAGTGAAGCATGTGGTTCCTGCTCCTACCATAATTGATAAGCTCTTCTTGGAATGTGGGATCAACCTCTCTCAATGCACGATGGATTACCATCAAAGTTTTTAAGGCAACCTAAAACAAAGGAAGATTGCTAAGAAAGACCCAAAGTAGTAAAGTATCATGTATAATGATTAGACAACCAAGCAAGCAGAAACTAAAGCAAGTTGCAGTGAACTTAGACAGATATATCATCCAGGAGCTGGATATGACTTTTCTCTCAATATCAAAAGCAGATTATATTATGCATATCCATATAAATAACGTACATGTGCATATATATATATATATATATATATTCTGAATCTGTAGCTTAGTACAAGGATAAGTCCAAGTTCAGGTTAGATTACAATATTGATAATCGTGACACTATTTGTAATATCCTTTACCAATAGAAAATCATATTCCCAGATCCATTTGGATATTGAAACTGAAGGAACAGATAACAACAAAAATAGGGGAAAAATAAAGAAAACGAGAACCAATTTGGTCCAGCAACACAGGCTAGAAATGCTACTTGTCATCCCTTGTTCGAAGGAAGCGTTGTTTGCTTAGAAACAGCACCTTTATCATAGTGTCTCTCTTCCTATATCTAATCATAGAAACAAGCAGGAAAACATTTTTATTTTGCGGGACAACCATGTTAATGACCATTGCCTAACATCAGTTCTTGCACCAATGTATAGTCTAATAGTTATTTAAATTGTTAGCTTGTAAACAGCTGATTCTTCCATCATGTGATTTAACAAAACGTTCACTTAGTCGATTCTTGATGCCGATATACAGAAGTCAGAAGTCTATAATCAATTAGGCTACTCCACTTAGCATCATATGTGTTGATATATAAACCCCCATTAGCTTCTAAATTGCGCATTTTTTTACCTTTCCACTTGTTTTGCTTGCCAAAGTCATGAATCCTATAAAGATCGAGCAGCCATTACATTATTCATTGCTAATCACTGTTAACATCAGACTCAATCTTTGTGATTACCACCTAAAGTTCCATTTATAGAATTAGATAGTTAAATTAGGGGGAAAATGAGACTCTCCAAAATGGCTCCTCATCATTAGACAAAAAATATGGTGAGCAAAACACATCAAACAAGTCCTCTCAAATGTTCTTGGAGAGGAGGACAATATACATTCCTTATGAAAACCCAAATTGAACTTTACATGGAAAAAGAATGGTGATACTCACAGCCAGAAAGGAAGCCAGTAAGATCATCCTTACACAACTATAACTCCTCTGTTCAACCATTTATTACACACTGACAACTAATAGTTAATACAGCGAGATCCATTCACTAATCTTGATCCAAACATGGGAGAAATGGAAAGCATTTAGCTCATAATAGATTCCCAGTTAAGGAATGAAATGTGGAACTAACATGGCCAGACAGGATTACAGGAAGACTAGAGGGAAGTAGCAGATTTAAGCGTATTTCCGTTTACATGTTACCTTCTATATGGACAGCAACCTTTCACGGAAACAAGTATCTTCATGTTAATTTTATTTACAAGATTTAGGGTACTTAACTCGACTGATTTGAGCAGCTGATGCTCTTCCCTCGACAACTCCAACACCACCTAAGATGTAGTGTTTGTAGGTATATCACTAGGAACAATTTACAAGGCAATACGAAGAGTTTTGACATATTTTGCCACAACATCAACAAAGAATATTACAGGGACGAGAGAAAAACTACATTTCTCTACCCCGTTTTCAACTCCCGGTCATGCAAACTTCTGTTTATCTTCAATGTGAAGTAAATCAGTATCAATATCTCAATTACATACCGCCCAATTATGCGTCTTTGACAATCGTCTTGCAAGAGCATGTATGCAATATGCAACATCAGCTCGAGGCCTGGTAGCTGATATAGCAGCAAAAATAGCTGAAAATAAAAATTGGTCACAGCCATTATGTTACCATTTTGGACGCCTAGAACAATCATCTAATTAGACAAAATAAGTTGAAGACAGCTTTTTGATGCATATCCTCTACATGACATGCAATGCACCATGACAGTTACCTACCTCTTATGTGTTTTTCTTTTGCAGGGCGCTCCACATGATTTGTAGCCCTCACTACAGCAATATCCAATTCCTGCAGAAAGAAGGACCCAAATAAAACCAGAGACCAGAGAAATTTATTTTTCGTGAGTATGAACACTCAAAAAAATTACCTTGTAGTCACTATTTAATTTAGCCAAACTGACAGTAGTTGTGTCCTTGAGAGCTCCAAGTGTTTTTCTTAAACTACTCTGTGTTCCCCCACCCGACATTCTCTCTCTTAATCAGAAATTCTACAAGAACCTAACAGGTCAGCATTAGTAAATAAACTTCAATCTACTGTAACAAAGGGATTCCTAAACAAATTGCAATTATAAGAAACTAACAAAATGAAAATCAACTTTACCATAGGTGTAGTGAATAAATGACAAAGATCATGAAACTTGAATTTCATAGATTCACAGAAATCTCAATTAAAAATTTAACAACACAAGACCCTTGCCCAATGAACTTACAGTTCAACAGATCAAATTCTTTTATGGCACTACATAAATAAAAAAATCACTTATTCCGGTCTCCAGTACATTTTAGTATTGACTATTAAGTATTGAATCAGCATCCAAGAAATATCCAGCTAACAGTAATCCCTTGGCATAAATTGCAAAATTAAAACAAACAGAATTAAGAATCCAACTGCAGCACATAATCTCAATTAACTGTCAGACATTGATTTCATAGATACATAATCCATAAGAAATAGATTTAGCATCTACATATATGGAAAAATAAAATTTCAGCAGATGGTTTTAAAGAAGCTTATATACGAAAAAGCCCAGGGGAAAAATTAAAGAAGGAATAGAAAAATGTAAACTGGGAATAGGGAAATATCATCATGAACCCAGAAAGAATCAATCAAAACAAGCCAAAAATCAAGCTGATAACCAGCCGGCCCCTGATGGAATGAACCCCAACGATCTAATAAAAAAAAGTCTTCCTACATTCACTGTCATGCACTCACCCTTTTCAGCTCAATCTTTTACACCACACGAAAATTAAACAAGAAACAAAATAAACATAGAGGAAAAGAGAGATCTTGAAAGAATATAAGCATAAACCAACCTGAAGCTGAAATTTTAAGCTACAGGGTTGGGTTGGGTAGGACTGAGGATCGGTCTCTGTCTCTGGGTAGAGAAGAAAAGTCTCCAACCAAGCTATGAATTTGTTTTGGTTGGCCATCGGTGTCATATTTTACCTTATTTTATAATTCTTAATAAATGTATATCCCCCTGTACAGCGCTTTATATCTGTGTATCATGACCGTAATACTATTGTGCATATATATTCAGTTTCTATATATTTGTGTCTGTGTCTGTATATAATAACATAAATTCTATTGCCCTGTTTTTTATATTACCGCAAGAGCCAGAACGGCTAATGCGTTGCGAATCACTGTTTAATTCTGACATTTTCCATTCGTTTCTAAGGCCAAATTCTTTAGCGTCAACAACAGTTTACAATTTCACCTTCTTTTTCTAGAAAGATTCTATTTTGACTTTGAAATATCTACGATTTTACCGCCCTTTAAATCATCAAGGGAGAGGGGTCGAAGATATAAAAAAAAAAAAAAAAAAAATTTGCAAATACAGATAAAGAGTTTTCTAATATTCCAAATGCATTGAATTCAATGAGACACTGACATAATATTTGTACATAAGAATAGTTGTTTAATCTTCATTTTGTAATAAAATTATAATTTCACCTATAACTGATTTGGCAATTGTTTAATTGCTAAAAGTTTCTACCCCTCATTCTATTATCTATGGTTAATTCAAAACCCCATTTGTAAAGTATAATTTTTGATTAGTTGAAAAGTACTAAAATTGAAAGTCCCCAATAGCTTTTAAATTAACCGTCCCATCCATTTATACAAGGGCAGATCTAAGGGGTAGCCACCCCAATTCCCGGCTACCCCGTTTTCGAAAAAATCTTTTTTTTTTTTTTGACCTTGGAAATATTTTTTTTAAAAAAATTAGTATTTTGGTTAAGGATTATCAATTTTCGATTACCCTTTTAATTGTCTTTTAGCTGTGCCCCTGCATTTATAAATTACAATGCATATAAAGTATAAACATTTGTTTGCAGAAGGACTTGGAGATGGAGCGATGAATAATTAAGGGTTAATCACACCTAATGTCTCCAACCTTTCAGATAATTATAGATCATGTCTGTACCCTTTAATTTTCTTTCTCTACTTCTTCAATCTTTAGTGAATCTCTTTTTTAAGTCTCTGTTGACAGAAAACTTCAAATTCGGCCGTTAATGACAGGAGTATTTCTAGTAAAATATAAAAGATAAATATTCTAACATATTTTAATTTTTATTTTTAAATTCCACTTTTTCCGTCAACAGAGAGTAAAAAAGAGATTTACTAAAGGTTGAGATATATAAAAGAAAAATTGAACATTGGGAACGTAAGGTGTAATTAGCCCAATAATTAAACATCCATCATCATAAATTTTGTGACTTGATTGCCGTGAAATATAAAGTCTGGTGACCTAATTGAAATTTCACTCGAAGTTGGGTGACCTGCCATGATTTTTATTTTAGACCCGTCTAGTTGACTAAGGTGAATGGGCCCGTCCCGTTTTAGAGGATGCGGAAATTGTAACATATCCATATGAGACAAATGAGTAACGGTGGTTTTTTCTTTTTTTTTTTTTTTTTTTTCTCTGAAGATAAAAGTAAAACAGTGGAAGCACAGCCGTCGGATTTGACCACTACTCTGGGACCCGTCTGGAATGGAGGGTCATCAAGAATGAGCTGCAACGCAAAAGGAAGAAGAATCTTCCATCTCTGCACTTAGAGCAATGTAAGCTGGACACGTGGGATGCTCCAATAGGACTAATTTCTTCCACGTGTGTAATTAAAAAAACTCTCATCCTAATTTTGTCTTGGTCTAATTTCACAAATTGTGCTATTTGGACAAAAAGTGCTACAAATATTTAAATGAAATTAACACATAATATAATTTTATTTTTAAATACATCACATTAATTTTACATCAATGGTAATCACATGAGTCACTCATCTCTTTTGTCTCACTTTTTGTCACTTTATTTGTCTAAATTAAATTGTTCTTTCAGAAACATCATTGAACTCTTTATTAGGCAGGTCAATAAAATTTGAAAGTTTCGTGCTCCCTACAACATTGTTGATAACTCAAGTTACAAATGATTTCGGTAATGGTTGATCATCATATGAATATTCTTCTATCACATTTATTTTTGCTTTTCACCTTATATAGTCATCTTATTTCCAACAATCCTTTTTTTTTTTTTTTGGCTCTTAGTTACATTATTTTCTTCTTATGGCATTTTTATTTTGGGGATATATTGGAATTATGGAAATATATTAGTTTTCAATTCTATTTATGAACGTAAGCACTGAATCAGGTAGTCAGTTTCTATAATTTTGGATGATAATATCCATCACAAGGAGCTCCTCAAAAGTAAAATTGGTTTATAGCTACATCTAGGAGTTGAATCTAATCTAAAAGTCGCCTGGACATTTTTAAAGTTTTTTTTTTTTTTTTTAACTGGGACATTTTTAAAGGTTGAAGAGCACCTCAACTTTTTTTTTTTTTTGGGGGGTGGGGGGACAAGAGATAAACGTTGATTTCGTTATATAATTTTGTGTTATTAATTTTAAGGTTAATAATAAAATCATTCGAAAATAAAATAAAATGGCCCTTATATATTTACTTACATAACAAAATTGGCTTTTTAAGCTTACTCATATAAAAAGTGCTATATATATGTGTGTACATACATATATATTAATTAAAATCACCACCAAAATTGATCATGAGTAAGTGCTTATACCGCAATACTTTTCAAATTTTATATTCATCAAAGGCATCATTAGGATTTCTAAAGCCAAATAATTAAACCTTATTTACAAATCAGCACAAGATGTGTAGCTCAATATTGTCTAACATTCTACATACATGAAGAACAAAATTTTGGTACTCCAAAATCCAATCCACATGTACAATAGTCCGCTTTGTTAACAAAATTAAAAACTGTCATATAAATCTTTAGAACCTTTGAATACACATGAGAAGATTCGCCATCTCTTCTCACATTGTCCATTGGGAAGTCTGACTTGACTTTTCATTAGCACAAAAATTGGAAAATATGGTCATGAACCAAAATCTAAAAAATTGCTCAAATCCTATTTTCTTCTATTTTTTTTTAAATTAGAATAATATCTAGAGAACAAATGAATAATAATAATATTAAAACGCAAGGAGATTGAGGCCCTAAAATGTAAAGGTCTGATTCCCCCCCCATATGGGGTTTCTCTACATTTTATATGTAATTTATAGTCTCCTGTATAGGAGTTTGATTTCTTGATTGTTGATTTTTGTAAGACTTCTATGTGTTGTGTTTAAGAAGGATATATAACTATATGCACTAGTAATGTCATGATGCGGATTGTAATTGTACTTCAAAAAAAATAATATTAAAATGCAAAAAAAAAAATAATTTTGAAAAAGATCATATACTTCCTTGAAAAATCTCCTGCAGAACCAGGACTAGAAGAGTCGCCCGTCCTATTGCCATTCCTAATAAAATAAGCCAAAGACTAGCACACAAGAAAGACCAAAGTCTTACAAATATAAATAAACAAGAATATGTATAGATTTACTGTCTACCATGGATACATTTGAATCTAATATTTGATTATACTTTTGATGCTTGTACACAATTTCTTAATGGTATACAACATTAAAATGAACAATACCCTTCATCTCTATAATGCCAAGGGTTATAATTTAGCTATATCTTCATTCCTCAATTCACACAACACAAAAACAAAAGAATCAGATCGAATTCAAATTGCTTAACTTAGTTTAGTCGCACCCCATTCGACTGCGGCACCTCAAGAAAATTTGAGCAGCTCCATAATGTGCCAATGCTCCCATGATCACAAACACATGGAAGATCTGCTACTGTGTCCGGCAAGGTCGAACCATCCGGGCTTCCACCGCTCGGGAATCCGGCTAATGTAAAACATCGTCCCAATCAAATAGGATAGGGCCATAACCGACTCGTAGGCTAGCGTCATATTCCGGTTAGGGTCGTTCCAATTCACAACCAGAGCATGGATTGCCGGTATAAGGCCAAACAATCCCATGGACATGAAGAGACAAGCTCGAAATGAGCGGTATTTCCCGGACGAGAAGGCTGGAGAAAGCAAGGTTATGATAGTGCAGATCCCCATTATTGTTATTCCAGTAAGATAAACAATTTGCCAGTGGGGTGTACACTGGAAAATGTAGTATATTGGAGGGAAAAATGACGTGATTATCATAACTGTAATCCCAACATAATCCATTTGCAGAAGTAGTAAATTTAAGGGATGGGAATGGCAAGAAAAGAGATGGCAAGTACTGCTTGTCAAGAGACAGAACATCGAACCACCTAAAAACACGTAAAATGGCCAATTTACTGCAGCCATTTCAGGGGATGTAATGTCCATATTCAGATGGGATTCTTGCTTCAGATCTGTCAGTTTTGTTGGTCCCTGAAAAGATCGACCGGGTGTTAAGAATTCGTTTGTCCACTGAGAAAACATATCTTGAACTTACTTTCTGTAGGACTAAGGTAGAAGTACACACCAGGGAAAAATCCATGGAATTGT
>CAVNYN010271568.1:0-56437 GCA_963692815.1 Nyctanthes arbor-tristis | reverse complement strand
ATATCAAGGCTTTAAGGATACTTCTTCACGTGGATTATTCGAAGAATATTTGAGGTGAGTAACCTAATACTTTGATTCATTTTCTACATGCATAAAGTTTTGATAAGATAAGTGTGTATTTGATTGATGATTTTGATGAGACAAACATGGATTTGAATGCATTATTATTGAAAGAAAGATTGGTTTATTGCATTTGTATCGCTAGTTAATGCTCTACCCGTTTTGAAATGCTTTGTGATTGTATGACCTTACTGTGTGTTCTTGGCCATTTTGAATTGTTTCCTACACTATGACCTATTCAATGATCCCGGAATAGGGAAGATTAGTGTGGTGTTTGTTTTGAATTGGAATCTCGGTGTGGGTCTACCGGGGTTCATTGTGGATCCACTTAATTGAATTGATATGAATCTGGCGCGCACCACGGGTAGTAGTGATAGGGCCCTTTTGTGCATTGAAAAGCTTTGTACATGCAATGATTTTCTTGGAAATGAGTTTTATAAACGAAAGGTGAATCAAAGGATTGTGTTATTCACTGAGTACGTTATACTCACTCCCCATTTATTACAATTTTTGTAGATAATTGGAGTTATAACAATTGAAAGGCAGGGCAAGCTGGGAGTTGGATCGTGTTCGAGAACGGGAGTAGAGTTGTGCATGTGGTGTAAACCTGTTCTTGAAACTATCACAAATTTATTACTTTTACACCTCTATAATATATATGTTTTACATCTTATAACATATAAAACAGTAGAGAGATATAATATTTATATTTATTTGAATACTACTTTTCATTGTAAAAGTTTTCTAATAATCTGGGCACACCTTAGTAATCAATGAAATATGTTTATTAATACAACTTCTTATATTTATATATTTTCTTGAAAAACCTAGTTGTAATATTTCTTTAAAAGGTTGACGATTTGTTAACTTATGAAATTATCTTTATCTATTAAACTCAGTAAGATAAGATAAATTGAATTGTTTCGCACGTCCCGTCCCCGTTATTTGAATAAAAGCTTCCGCTACAGAATTTGTAAATTACCATAAGATATTCGGAAAATATTATAAAGTTAGTGGGGGCGTGACACTCCCCCATTCTTTTTTTTAATTAAAATATTAGTTTTTTGTATTTTACCAAAATACTCTCAATTTTAACTGTAAAAATAGACGATTTCGGTCACAGAGATGTTAAGTGTAATACTTTTAAAATATTGAGATTAAAGATTAGAGATATAATCGATAAAAAGTTAAAAGATTAGGGACGTTAGGTGTAATTAATTGTTTTGTAATTGAAAAAGTCGCAACGGCCAAGAACCTTAAGCACGACTTCGCTAACTTTTCCTATTTCTTTCTGATACTATACTATGTAATGATGATTTTCAACCCATCAAATAGCTGAGCTAAATAAATTTTCAAATAGATTAATATATCTAGATGAACAATTAGAATTATTTTCTAACCGCCTGAACTTTACACATCAAATAAACGAGTTAAATAAATTTCAAAATAGATCAATAGATCCAGAAGAAATTAGAATTATTTTCTAACCACTTGACCCCCCCCCAAAAAAAAGAAATAAAAAAAAAGACTAGACAAGATTAATAATTAATAATAAATCAACTTATAGCGAAACTAATTAAAAAAAATAATGGGGAATTTGAGCCCATCCACCCCACGTTTTCACGTGGGGACATGTAATTATTTTTGCTTCAAAAAAGGGGATCTTGAGATGTATCCCAACAAGTGTTAGTACAAAGTCAAAATAATTTCATTAATATATATATATATATATAATTCTTTCTATTTAAGTAAAGTGAGTGTGCATACAATAAGATCATATATTTTTGTTTTATAAAAAATTTCATATAATTAATAAACTGACAGTCAACAAGATGAAAGAACTGTAAGAGCAGGCCCTACAGTGCCCGTGTAGTAATAAATTTTATATATTTAAAAACCATCTTGTTGTGATGAATAATAAGATATATTAGAAGAGTTCAAACTAAAAAGAAAATAAATTATTGCGTATGAAATGAATTTAAACAATGTCAATCATTTTTAATTTTTACTTACTTAAAATTAGGGTATCCAAGGGTGATTGACTAATCATAGTAAAAGGAAAAAGAAGTAACTTTATTTCTTTTAACATTAACCAGAAAATATTAGTAATTATTCAATCCACTGCAAATAATGTGATTTTACTTTCATAGAGAGCAATGAGCATCTTTTAGTTATAAATATATTCACGCCACAATGATTTCATTGATTATTAATTTAAAAAGGGATTAATCTATCTATAGAGATGTGCTTACAGAAAGGGAGTGCAAGAGAAAATATATAGATAAAATCGGATTAATCTATTCGTACAAATGAATGTACAGATGTATTTACAGAAATAGTGTAAAATTACAACTTCACCCAATAATGTTGATTAAAAGAAAGAGAAATTATATGAATAAAATTATAATTTCACCCCTATCTATAAATATATTTGTACAGTCATATGTACATGTAGTATTAATCGGATAAAATCATAATTTTACTCTCTATTTATAACCCTATAATAATTTGTACATTCAACTTTACATGTAGCGTT
Organism: Nyctanthes arbor-tristis; assembly: GCA_963692815.1. NCBI lineage: Eukaryota > Viridiplantae > Streptophyta > Magnoliopsida > Lamiales > Oleaceae > Nyctanthes > Nyctanthes arbor-tristis. Next base: position 53,841 of record CAVNYN010271568.1, on the reverse strand, counting down.
ACTCATTTAGAAATAAGTTTCACTCCATTCAAATATGATAGCAAGAGCTATATATATCGAAGTGCAAGCAAGCATACATGATAGTACTTTATTATAACTTGAACTGATATAGCATTTACCACATTGTTAGGAGAAGGATATGTATAATTTAGGAGTCCGGCTATAAAACTAGATAAGACTCTTTTTAAAAAGCTTTTGTTATATTCATGTCACATTAGAGTAATGTTCTCTTTTAAGGAACTTTATTTGTCTTCTTATAAAATTTCGTATAATTAACCTCAGTGAATTCGTAAATAAATGTAAATATATACTACATAAAATAGGGATTGATTGTTGGTCGATAATTGTACAACTTTGTAGAGATCTGAGTAATGAAGAGTTGTACAAATATTTATTGCGTCTTAATTTGTGGACCAAGTTTGGTGTACGTTCTTGGACCGTGACACGTGCATTCTGTTATTAATTTCATCCGTATAATCCTTAATTGTATTCAACATTAATGGGTTGACCTCTATATTTTCGAGGATGATTTGGATTATGAACACTTACTATTTATATGAATACTACGTTACATGTGGATCTAAAAAACTAACAAAGAGGAATTTAAACTAAAGTATTTTTGTAATAGAGACACTTAGTGTCTCTAAATCTAAATTGCTATATTTATCTATTTTATTATTATGTACATAATAATAATATAAAGTAGAGATTTAAAAAGTGTTAAAGAAGGTTGTCTAGGTGCAAAGAAAATAAAGTACGGAAGATTTGAGCTTGACTAAAGGGATTTGATATACCAGTAAAAGCACCCCGTTATTGGGTTATTGATCTGGGTTCAAGTCATCATCCTCGTCCATATTGTCCAAATTTGTATTCAAAAAAGATTTGAGCTTGATCGTAAATGAGTGATATATAGTAAGCCAGAAAAAAAAAGGCATCAACACTTTTTCACATATTATGGCTTCTGAAACAATGATAAAAAAAGGTGTAGATTAGGGGAATCCCTTTTACGCTTACATATTTTTTCTAATTTCTTATCTGCCACTAGACCATTGTTATTGCATTAATTTAGTTAGGGAGTAAAAAAATTTATTTGTTCATCTAATAATACTCGTCATGGAAGGAGCCAAAAAAAAAAAAAAATGAAGGCCTTTTATGTCATCATATCCTAGAAAAGTTAAAAAAAATACAGAATACGAAGATCAATTGAAGGTCTCACTTAGAAGTTTAATAATATTTGGCAGCCATTATAAGAAGTAGATTATAATTTGTAATACAAAATGTTATGGGATCATGTATTAAATTTTTATAGGGACAGTAAAAAGGCTAATTTGTGCATATGGACCACATCATTTAATGTCAGTACCGAAATAGACTATATAGTTTCTAACTTGGCGTTTTAAACCTTATTAAAATCACCATTCGTTTGAAAAAGGATCTTAACTTTCAAAATTAACTTTGCTATATTCAAATGACCTTTTTACCCTTAATTAATATCAATTAAAATATAAAGGCAAATATTAATATTTCTTGTAAGATTCTGATGAGATATGACATGTAAGAAACTTTTTATTGTTAGTTGATATATCATGTTGGTATTTATATTGGCCCTCACATATTGCTAGCGGTGAAAAAGTCAGAGCTTCCATTGAAATTTTTAAAAAACATTTTAATTAACTGGAAAATCAGAAACGCCTAATTTTAATTAGATCGGTTTACTTGAAATTTAATGTTAAAATACCTTCAAAAAGATTAATATTTTAGAAAAAAAGAAAATGTGGGTAACAAGGCTATTTTAGCTACAGAGATTGACAAATTTAGGCAATAGGATCCTTTCTACAATGAACAGTGATATGTTAAGGTTGAAATTGCTAAGTTAAAAATTATAGAGACTATTTCCATACTAATCCAAAATGATATGGTCTATTTGTACAAATTACCTAAAGAAAAAACTAAAAAGTTAGGGCTAGTCAATGATCGTTGCCGCTCAATAATTAATGCTGTAATGATCGGTGACAATCGGTTCGTTGCACTACAAATCAGTCCCCTTCTTTTGGCAGATTTTTATTTTGTTTTAATTATTATTTTTAAACGCTTTTGGCAGAATTGATCATACAAAATTTGAGGTACATAACGTTATATATTCACTTATTATTCAGGAAACAAATTTTAGCCAGCCTGTATGAGATGAGATGAGATGAGATGAGATGAGACTTGGAAAAATAAATAAATAAATAAAGGATTTAATCTTCCTTCAAAATAGAAAATGCAAAATCAAAGGAAAAAAGAAAAGAAAATCTAATTAATGGCATTCAGCATAACAAGAAAATTAACACGTCATTCCGAACTGGAATAACCATAGCCAATTTTTGTTGGCTTTCTTCCTGTGTCTTTTTTTATTTTCTTGCAAGGACTCTTTTGGTACTAAGGAAACTCCATCCTACACAAGAAAGCCAAAAACGTTTTTAAGATAAATTTCATGGAGTTTATGTACTGGTAGATCTTATGAAAGAGATTGGGATTAGTAGATGAGATTATTATACACGACGGTCTTTCTTCCCGTGGGTTGTGATTCTCTCATTCTCGTCGTGTCCCTTATTGGCATACAGTTCCAAATCTTTTGTGATCCCCCGTGAAACTTGCACCGTTGAAGAGCTCGCTTTTGATGTGTTCTCATCCATTTCCAGGGCAGAATTAATTTTGAACCGATTACATGAATCTTTTTATATTTTGAATTGAGTAAGTCAAAACCTGTAAAACTCGGTTTGTGATCGAGCATGGACAGCCGCTCCATCACCGTGCCTTTTGTGTTGGACATCCTCCGTAGCCGAAGATAGACTTTTGCACTTATGATGATAATCATCTTCCGCGGTGGTACAAAGCTCTCTTCTTGATAAGCTATGCCACTCTTCTAAAAGTTGCAGCTGAAATACAAAAAAATTACAAATCCTTTAACAATGAAAATAATTAAAGTCATACAACGACCAACTTTTTTGACTTCATTTTTCTTCTTTTAACACAATTCAGTTCGTTTCTACGCCTTAGATATATCAAGATCCAAGTGAAGGGATTACCATGCGATCAAGACGGTCTAATCTTGGAATAACGGGCATGAATGAAGAAGTTTCATGCATTTCGTTGTGTTCCATCATCAACCGTGATCTCTCTCTCTCTCTCTTCAAACACGGCTATAACAATGTGTTTCTCTCTTCAAATGCTGTGAGGATGGCTTCGGAATTTGGTATTTCGGTTCATTCTCATTTTGACAACATTTAAAGGTGCATGCACAATACAAATCTTTATCATTCATATCTTCTAATTTGGTTCACTCTCATTTTGATTGACATCATTTCACAATGCTGAGTGCCCACAATGGACAAAAATGGCATTCACAAGTCACGTTATTGTAACTACAGTGAACAATGGATTATCGAGAATTGATCACATATCTGTTTTTAGCATCAACATAGTATATACTCTCAGTCGTTAACGGTCACAACTAATCGTCCCTCTATGACTCGATGAGCCATTGTTATTCTTTGTGAATTTTTCTTTGTTCGTGCTTGGCTCGTGCTCCGTGGCCAGCGGGTACAAGCTCGGCTCGCCATATTTGGATGTGTGTCCTGCTCGAGCTCAGCTCTCGTTTGTCTGAGTCCAGGAGCTCGTGAGCGGCTAGGCAAGCCGAGCATGAGCCCGCTCGTCAATGAGTCAGCCTGCTCGTGATTGGCCTCGTGCTCATTAAGCCGAGTTTGACTCACTGATTTGCAAGAGGCGGCTCGCTAGCCTAACGGCTCAGGGGTTAAATTGCCAAGTTTAGTTATTCTTGAAATGATATTGAGCACAAATAATGGCTACGATAACATGCACTTGTACAAAGTTCAGTAAGCGTAAGTTAACCAATAGGTTTAAAGGTTTGGTTAGTAGGCAAGAATTAACATTTTATTATTGCTTTTCAATGGGTTGGCAGCTGGGAAAGTATGAAAAGTTAGGATGCAAAATTTCAAATGCATCCATTTTTCCGGAAGTCAAGTAGGGGACGACGTTTCACTTCGCTTGGATTGAAGACAAAACCAAAAAGGTAATGTTATTTATTTAGATTGGAGACTTGTTTTCAATTTAGTTAGCAGCATTATATTATAGAACGACTGAAAATGTATATATACATGTAAGTATTAATTAATTCAAGGGTCAATACAGAAATAACAATTAGACTTGAGACATAAATAACATTAGAGCATCTATATTAGTGTTATTAAATTTAACTATCTACATAATCAAAAAATGCATTTTAAATTGTTGTTAAATGTCACATATGCAAGTTAAATTTAACAACTATTAAAATGTCATGTTAGTTGTGTTAAAAAATTACTAAAATCTACTCTCAAGTCTAAGCGGACCTCATTATTATTAAAAGTTATTGGTCAAATTTTATTAAATAAATAAAAAAGAATTTTTCAAAGTAAAATGTTAAAATTGTTGTTAAAGTTAACAACAAAATTAACAACTCACGAAAAAAAATTCTTTTAACAATTTTTTTAACACCACCAATGTAGGTAATTTTTTAAATTATTAATTAACAACTTTACTAACTACTTAATTTAATACTATTGATGTGAATGCTCTTAGTGAAACAAAAAAAAAAAAGGAAAATTTTTAGTGTTTTGGGAATAACAAGTGAAAGAGACTATTTTCTAAGAGCCAGATTGGACTCCGTATATGAAACTCGAGTATCAATAGAAAATAGTCACATCATGTTACGCACACATTGAAAGAGAGGCTCTATCTGGCTGTTTAATTCTCATTATTGACATTAAATTATAATAAAATGAAATGAGTGGTATATGTTTAATAGAAATTAGAAATTTGTGATTATAAGAACATCTCCAATGCAAATTGTGCATTGCTGCTTAGATGGCAAGGAAATGGAAGGAGGTCTCTTTTTAGAGGTGGCAAGGAAAAGGAAATGGACCGAATGAGACTCCAATGCGGTGTCAAAATAAGTATTAAAAAAAATAAAAGAAAGCGACATGAACAGACTCTAATGCAGTTCCTAGAAGTGTTGTGTATTTGTTTATTGCAAGAAATCCAAGCAATGCTGAGTCACGAGGTCGCACCCAGGGTCTCAAAGCAGACCCCCTGCCAGACTCAATCTTTTTTTTTCCCTTGCCAACTCAGTTTCACCTGGTTTATGTCATTGTGCATTGGAGATGAGATTTTTGACTATAAAATATATTTGCTTATGTGGAATGAATTTCACCCCCAATTCACCCAAGCATTGGAGATGCTTTGAATGAGTAGTTGTCAAATCAGTGGTAGGTAAAATTATAAGGTGAATTGATAATGAGAATCAAATATGGAAAAACTTCTGATACTCTAAGAGTACTGAATAAAAAACTCACATATGAAATTTAAAGCGCAAATTATATAATAAATTGAGACATTTGAATTAACATATAGATATCTAATTAATTAAGAGTACTATGTCTGGTATTCTTTAAGTATTGAGATTTTTTCCAACAAAAACACTCATGTTATCCAATTTTCTGTTGAATAGAGGAGCTTATGGAACCTTCCTTCCATGTGGCGCCTACATGGCAAAAAAGGGCCCGGCCAAGTTGAAAGTCAGCAATTATCACCTCTCACCCCCACCTAGCGGGCTCCATCCCTTTTTTTCTTTTTAACACCCTTCGCTTCATCCACCCCACGCCCCCCACACCCGCGGGGCGCAAAAAAGGAAAAAACTCATTCGTTCTTCACACCCCCGCCCATCTTTCCCTCGATCCGAGCAGCCGCTCCCTCCAACTGCGCTCTCGCCGGACACCTCCGTCGGCAGCCACCCCCAAATCAGAAGAAGATTTCGGCCCCTACCTATTTCTAGTCGCGCGAGAGCCGAGCTAGTCACAGTCTCCGTCCAATTCCCTCAACGTCGCCAGAAAATTTTGATTTAAACAATGTACTTAAATTCTGCCCTTTTTTATCATTGGAGGTTTTGTGTACTCTAATTGCTCTGCCTAGTTTATAAACTGTTATCATGTACTTCATTCTATAGAAAAGACGGTTCATTTCTAGAGAGGGAGGGAGAAGGGGATTGCTGAAAAAGAATCCATTTTGCAGAAGATCTATATCTATATCTATTGTGTCGCCGGAGGGGGGAGTGAATCTAGATTTTCCGGCAAGTTCTATATCAGTTTCTTGGATGGATTTTGCTGTAACTGAGATTCCAATCTTGTGAGATTTTAGACTTTTGTAGTTGTGAATACCGAGTATAGAACAAGCCAATGATCTATCAAATTCTAAGAATCCATCCAGCTTCATCGCCATTCTCTTCTTCTAGCTCCGTGGGATTTGTTTTTTTTTTTTCTTCCATGGCAATCTTCCTTCGGCAATGGGATTTTTTAAAAAATTAGTGTGGTTTCTTATGGTTTTATTCTTGCTTTCTGAACTGGCTTTTTCTCAGTTGTAATCAGTAAAAATATCATGACTAAAGTCCTGAGGAGTCAATTGCCCCCACCAGAACCGAGGTGCCTCTCCCCATGTCTGTAATGCTATGGCAGAACCACTGAAATTTTGTTCAAATTTAAGGCGATGCACTTACGTCGGCATAGTAGGATCGGGAATTAAGTCCGGCGAGGGTAATTATTGTGGAGCCGAAAAAAAAAATTTCAGAAGTCCTAATCCTGTTTTTTGCCCTGAAGAAAGTTTGTTTTAGTTGAGGACTAACGCTTTGTTAACCCTGCCTGTTGCTGATTCTTCGATATGGCATTTCCAGATCAACTATGCCATGCTTGATTCTGCTTGTATTTGCTAAGTAGATTACTTTTTGTGAAATCAGTTTGCGTGTGCAACTTATGGGAGATTATCAAAGAAACATCTGAACCATTTCCTTCTGCAAGAGCTTTTAAATAAGTAGAAGTTTTGGATATATCAATTTAATTGCAGTTTTACTTGCATTTTATTTATTTTATTATTATTATTATTATTATTATTATTATTATTATTATTATTGTCGTCATCGTCATCATCATCATTGTCATCATCTGCAAAGTTGTATTTTTTAGCCAATTGAATTTACGTTCATGTTAACCAAATTATGTGCAAATTACTGCTTCCATAATACTTTTTCCTACATGAGTAATCTTTTGATCATGATCTCTGCAGAAATTTACACCTTTAATCCAAGAGTAGTGTTCTGACCCAGGTGATAAAAGATCTGTTTGTGTATGATAACATGGTAAATCATCATTATTCTATTCTTTTGCTTATATTTTAAATTTTGGTTGGACAGCAGTTGATTCATTTTCATTTTTCTGACTATGAAATTTGTTGTTAGATGCTCTAATCTGTACTTGGCAGAAGTTTTATGCTAGAGTTGGTATCTTCAGCCAATTTCACCTCTTCTCTTGTTCTGCTTCGTCTCTTCGCTTCATGGAGAACAGAAGAAGAGAGAATTTGATTATGGACTTTTTAAATAATATAACTGCTTAGTTGGTTTAACTGTACAATGAAGGACTTGTGTTTCTCTTTAAAGGTGTAAAGCTTTTAACTACTTCTGGTCATGTTGCCTTGTTTTCATTGATGCTTATGTTGTTTTTGTTATACTTAGGGTTTATTTGATGCTTAGTTGGCCTGTAGATTAATAATTGTTTCGTGAATTTACCATTTCTTTTTATACTACGATCACAGAGTGCATCAGATAATGAATAAATGAGAAACGTACAACGCGTGTTTTTACTATTTAGCGGTCGCATTGCTATTTGCTAGCTATCTATTCCATCATTTTAGATTGGATTTTGTTGTCGTCGAGCATCAGAATGCTTTTATGGAGATATGGTGCATATTGTTTTCCACTCTTCAGTTCCAAAAAATGTAATTGATAAAGAAGATAAAGCTGAAGTGGACAATGACGTGCTTATTACTTCTATATTTATCTGGTACCCTTGGATCCTGATCTTGTTTTGGTGTAGCGCATATTAGTTATGCTTTTTGAACTAGGTAAGCGTTTGATCCTCATTGTGCTTTTGAATTATGAGGCGAAATGAGTGGTGTTGATTTAATGAGTCTTTAAATGTGTGGTTATAGTTGACTAGATGGTAAATTTGTGGCAGGTAAAAATATAATGAGAAAAATAAAATGAAGATCAAACAACCTCTTAAAATTTCATCACTTCGTAATTTTCTTAAATAGAAATGATATCCATTCTTTTCGGCAAACAGGTAGGGCATCTTGTTAAATGTGGCTTAGACGATTTCATTTATAATTTGGAATCTGCAAGCAAATATTCTAACCTTTTCAAGTTCTCTTGGTGTGAGATACTGCAGAGGCTATCTGGGTGCAAGATCGTTGATTTTTCGGCTAATATCTATGCAATAAGACTGCTTTCTGTTCTTTTCAATTTTCATATCTCCTAAACTTAAAATAAAGTTTTGAAATTTTGGAAATAACATATGCTCTTTGATTTATTAGTTTAGTATTCAAGAAAGGGATTTATAGGTGGAAACAAAGATGTGTCTTTCTCCCGGTACTCCATGTTAATATTCTTTTTTAAAATGTTCTATTGTTAATGAGGATTTTAGTTTATGTGGTTACCTTTCCTTCTATATTTACCTCAATATTTTTCTAGTAAAAGGAGGAATTGTGAAGTAGAATTCAGCTCGCTTTCTCCAATGCCATGTTTATGAATTAAAACATGTCTTATGATGTTATAGAGTGGCTAAAAGAAAAGTTTAAGATAGTTGTGTTTCAAATCTGAAGTAAGAACTCGTTACAGGTGTACCACTCGAGTTTCATTAGATCGGAAGAGCACACTAAAGCATGTGGATGTCCACTTCTTCCCCTTAAAAGCCGCATAAAGGGACCTGCTCCAGTTTCAGAACAAGGTAGATTCACACACCAGTGTCTAAATCTAAGATAAAAATACCGCATACTGAAGTTCATAAGTTGTTTGCAGATAGCACTGACATTGTTGATGAAGCAATCACATTCTTTCGTGCAAATGTTTTCTTTAGAAACTTTGACATCAAGAGCTCAGCTGATAAGCTTCTTATCTATTTAACATTCTACATCAATATTGCTTTAAAGAGGCTCGAAGGCTGTAGAACTTTGGCTGAAGGAACCAAAGCAATCATCAATCTTGGTCTGGAAGATGTTCCTGTACCTGGGGAGTCTGGATTCCCATTTCCTGGACTATTTACTCTTCCTGAATCTCAAAATGAGGCAGGTAAAACTTCCAATTTTCTTGTCAGCTTTCCCATGCAAAACTACCTGCTTTTTTCCGTTTCAGGGATTAACGTGTTTGAATAAATGGATTCTTGTCCAGCTGAAAAACTATATTCAGCCGAACACTATTTGGTCTTACTGCAGTTTTGATTGCTAGCAAATGGGTGTTTCATGAACTGCTAGAACAGAAAATTAGAAAATAGGAGAAGTAAAGTTGTGTTTTCCATGTGTTAGATACAGTGATGAGTACATGAATGGTCAAAACATTTTATTTGAATTTTGCTCTCTCTCTCTCTCTCTCTCTCTCTGTGTTCGCGCTCCGGCGTCTCGTGGGTTGGAGGTGGGGTTTCAATCTTCTTGTACAAATTGAACATAACAAATTATGGTCTGCAACATATAGTGGGGCTTGGTAGAATTTTCCAAAATGATCTAATTGAAATGAAATTTGTGGTTCAAGAGATATGTATGTTAAGAGCATGATTAATATTGGAGGAAAAAAGCCAAGGGGAAAAAATCTGGGGATTTCCAAAATAATGTGTAGGGGAAAACCTAGGGAGGAAAACATTTAAATTGGATATGTGTCAAAATTGGATTGATTTGCACATGGATTTGTGGGTAAAGGAAAGTGGGTGGAAATGGGTAAATGAGGGGCTAAATTTAGCCCCTCATTTATCCATTTCCCCCTTTAGCCCCTCATTTATCCATTTCCCCCTCAAAATGACTTTATCCAGCGCCCAGCACCTACACCCCCCCCCCAAAAAAAAAAAAATCCCCCAACATTATTTGGATTTGTGGGCTGGAAAAACCCAATACATTAAACATGCTTTAGCGCATGCAAATTTTGAGATCTTAGAGATTATAGAAGCTAACTTCTACAGTTTGAAGAATTAAAATAAACTAGAAGATATATGCTTACTGTGAGCTGCTGCAAGTTCTTATGCCCCAAATTGATGATTTGCCTTGTGTATCCCATAGAAACTTCCTTAAGTGACGAGATTGGACAGTCTTGTAGTCCCTAGGAGAGAGTATTATTGAAAATTGGGTGTTTCCTGTGATTTCCGGTTGAATTTACTCAAATAATTCTTATGAATTATGAATCGTCATGCTGAAGTGAAATTAAAAAGTTGCTGCCGTGCTCTCTCTCTCTCTCTATTTTCTGGTTCATTTCCTCTTGTGCTTGTTCAGTAACAAACATATGTTGGGTTTTTAACTTCATACTGCTAACATATTCATCTCTCTCTCTCTCTCTCTCTCTCTCTCACGCACATGCACACACATGCTCAACCTGTTATTTTATCATTTATTGATTTACATATTCTGTTCAGGCTGGGTGTAAGGTCATTGTCAATTCCTTATTCATGATAAATTAAATGGTGGGTTCAATGGAGCATTCTCCCCTAATTATGTAAATTTCTTGATTTACAGGGCTCTTCAGAAACTATTTGAAGCAAATAAGGGAAGAAACGAGTGGAAGATTACTGAGCGTGGCCTATCGACCTAATGGGACACCCAACAAATGGTGGCTGGCATTTGCAAAGAGGAAGTTCATGAATATTATTGTACCTTGAAGTAAATATGTTTCCAAGATATATAATACAAAGTGGAGAAACTATTGATAACCATGACGGAGCAATCACACTTCTATATACCATCCAACTGTTTATACTTCCACGAACGCGTCTGTTATGGATGCACAATTGTTGTTTTCCTCCGTTTAATCTTTATGCTGCCTCTTGCGGCAAAGTTATGAACAGATATTGCTTTTGTAATAAACATGTGTATTTCCTTGTTAGTCAAATATCATTGTAGTTTCGCTGATAAGCACCGATCTTTAAGAGCAATGTGTATGTAGCTTGCCCGCATTTATTTTGTGAGAAAAATAGATGTTGTGTGTATTCTCAAGCAATCATTGGTGGTGATCGCAGACCATTTTGCATTACTTGGTGACGGTAGCTTACAAGTTATAATCCTTGTTATTTGTCAAATATTCATTGCCCTTTAGTTGTTTGTGCAGGGGGTCTCGAGTCTCATTTTTTTCGTTGGTTTATGTACTATTCTCATCTCAATGAATGAATTCTATCAAACTAGCTGATAAGTGATAAGATACAAAAATGAGTTACAAACTGTAATCATGAACCGTTGTTCCTTTACGATGGTTTTCTAGCCGGGTGCTGACTCATATCCCATTTAATTTTGGGTAAATTTTAGATATGGTTCTCAATCTTTGCACTCTATAGCAAATAGTTCCTCATTCTTATTTCAATGCCGTCAGTCCCCAAATTTTCAAAATGCAAACATAATGTGCCCATTGCTTTTAAATTCTATAAAAATACCTCTATAATTTTATGCATGTAAAAAAAAAAAAGAAAGAAAACAAAAAAGAGAAAAAGAAAATAAAAAAATAAATAAAAAGAGGAAAATAATTTCTTTCCTAACCTAGCTACCCATTCCATCCACATATTGAAAATGGTAGATTCCGGAAAACCAAAAACTAGGGTTTCTACCATTGCTTTGCCACCCTACCCTCTTTTTAGTTGTTGAAAATATGCCATTTCAGGCAACTGGGGTGAGGTGGCTGGGGAAGAATATATTTTCTTTTTTTTTTTCCTTCAATTCTTTTTGTTTTTATTTAAATAGATGAGGGTATAAAGGCTATTTTGATAGGATTTAAGAGTAATAGAAACATACGTAGAATTGTATCTCGAATTTATATCTTCGCGATTAGGCCCTCCCTCCCCACAAAAAAAAAAGGAAAAAAAAAAAGGAAAATAGAAGCTTTATTTATGAATTTATGAAAAAGGAGACTTATTTGTTACAAAGTGTAAAGGCTAGGGACCATGTGGGAAATTTACCCTTTAGTTTTAATTAAAGAATATATTATCCATAATAATGAAGGTAATAGTGTGACAATGGAATCTCTGATTGCATACATGGATGGAAGCATTATGGCATGCATGTGACGGGGAGAGAGCCAAAAAAGAAAATAGCAATCTAGTTCTAAAACCAACCGATTGGTTATTTCTTTAACGTGCCAACTGGAAAATAGATGTTTTTAAACATTGGGCCGTGTCCTCTTATTAGTTCAGCAAGAGCATCCATAATAGAGATGTTAACTTCAGTTTGTCAAATAAGTAAAAATTAGACTTTAAGTGATTGTTAAATGACATGTAGGCATTTTATATTAAAATAAAGTGTTAAATTTAATTACAAATAAAAGTTATTGGTCAATTTTTTTTAAAATTTATTTCCTCAAAATTCAATAGTCAACAATAATTATAAGAAGTTGTGGTTCGAATTGTAGTACAATAGATAGATACTTACATTTCAGACGAGAGGTACTGAGTTCAAATCACACCTACCCCTCCCCTAATTTTCATCCCCTCTCCTATGTCTCCTTTGAATAAAAAATAATAAAAATAATTATAAGGAGTTAATGAAAGAATGCCCCATTTGATTGTTAAAATAGTTGTTAACTTTAACAATAAAATTAACTTCATGCTAAAAAATTCTTTAACAATTTTATTAACACTATTATTGTAGCTATATTTTTTAGTTGTTAAGTAACTCATGCCATTAAATCTTTAATTTAACACCTTCTCTCATGCCCCTAATTTTTAACAGTAGCGGAAACATTATCTCAATTCAAAATCGAGGACGAGATTTTACAAATACGATTTAAACGTCTTGAGGTGCTTTCGCTACGCACTCTGATAATTAAATGTACTTTGAGCTACCCACAACGAAACCTCAGCCACACATACCGAAACCTTGATCACATATATGTATCTCCTCCACTTTTTGGGATGATTTGGCCACATAGCTTTAGTTTAATATCAACAGGATTGTAGAAGAAGGGTGTGAGTACAGAGTACTCAGTGAATAACAACATGCATTGGTCTATGCAAAACAATGCAAAGAATATCAACGGATGACAAAGATACAAACATCGGGCACATCACTAGCTTAGCCTCTACCTGGAAGCCCTAAGATATAAATATATAAATGACCAAGACCACACAGCAAGGTCATAGTACCATAAAGCAATACAAATACAATTTAAATATGGGTAGACAACGCCACTAGTGAGACCCAAGAGCAATAACAATGATTTATCCAATACAATAGTCCACCGTAAATAATCAAAGGTTAAAGCAATACAATGAGAGTATAAAGAGCAATTACAATCAAATATTGAATAACGAAGAGAATTATGGAAGACATAAGATTCAAAGAGGGGGAGAGGCAAGACATGCGTTACTCACCTTAAAGATTACCCAAACATTCATTGAATAATTCTTACATAGAAAAGTGCTATTAAAGTCTTGAAATTCCTTAATCAAAGCTATTCTTTAAGTTACAATCTTTCTATAAATGGTAAAGAACCTCTTTTAAGTGAGAAATAGGTATTTTAGTGGGTTTTTATGGTTGGTTTCCATCTCACTATAGAGATGGACGAATTTGGGTGGAATGAAGAGAAAGTTGGGGTGTTGGGATGCTTGGAGAAGTTTGAGGACTTTCAAGCCTATGTATAATAATTGGAATTGAGTTGGTTTTAATAAAATTTGAGTTCCGCCAATCATGTTGCGAGGAGAGCGGTACAAATATTAGGGTATTTAGTTTATTACTCGAGAAATCCTTATATTTTATACTACTTTGTAATTAAGTCACTGTACTTTAACTTACATTGATCAAGCCCCTCAATTGTTCTTTGGATGTTATTTAGGTGACAATCTTTATAATTAATGCACATCATTGGCAAAATAATTACCATTTTGCTTAATTTATTGTTAAATTTTACGGGATGTTGCACTTTCATTGTGGATGCTTTAAAAAAAACAACAGTTTATTCTAAAACATTTCTGAACAAAATAGTAGCAATCAAAAGATTTTAGCATTTAGACATAATCTTATCCCTTCATAAATCATTTTCACTATAATATAACTTTACTATCAAATTTTACACAAAAATTTATTACCGATCGTAGAGAGGTTTTCTCAGCTACAGGGAAAAAAGTTTGTATGTTGTATTTCACAGTGTCATATTCTATATGTCATTCTCCTCCATTTTCTTCTGAAATTCTCTTCCTTTCCTGTTCTTCTCTTACCTACAATTGATTCTACGGCCAGATTCACGACTCAAGTGGTATACTAATAAGTTTGCTATAATGATCATTTGAATAAAGTAAAATTTATGAATCCACGTATGAGTTCCTATTTTTTTTTTTATAATAGGAATAAGGGTAATTTTCATTCTAGGTCCTCAACTTTTCAATTTTGTATTAATTTTGTCCATATTCTTTTTTTATGCATATACTAGGCTCCCAACCTTTTATTTATTATTGTATTATTTCCCTAAATTCACTTTTCGTCTCCAACATTTAAATTTTCACCATTAACCCCTACCAATATGACTATTATGCTATTAATTTTTTATTTCGAGTATAGGTCTCCAACATTTTAATTTTTATATAATTTTATCTGTAACGACCTGGCTATGAATTACTTACTCTGATGCCATTTGTGAAGCCCTAGCCGTTAGCTTTTCCTCGTCAAGGGTTTAGGTGTAGTTATTATTATTTTAGTATTCATTATTTTTTATTTTTAGAATCGTCAAAGTTTGTGACTTAATTCATTTTATATTAATAATTAAAGTTTGTAATAAGTCCATGTCACAGAGTTTAATTATCTATAATATTTATCATTCCAATGAACAGTTAGCAGTGATGAGGCCGGTGATTCCCATAGATCTTGACTCGACAACATTGGCATTTAGACAACCGTGCCCAAGGTTTCCTGAGAGCTCGATTCACATAGTTCAAAGTACTTAAAAGTTTAGAAAACTTGGAAAACATGAATATATAGTATTCAATGAGAAATCTTTACACATGCAAGTTTTTTCTTTTAAAAACTTGAGTTTGGGCCCTAATTACATTATAGACATGTCTTACCCGAGCTCTCAATATAACTTGTTCGGTTGGTACTAGTACTATAACATATTATAAGATTTGATCACAGGTTACCTAGGTGCCTCACAAAACTATAGCTGATTCTGAAGGTTTGATTGTCGACTACCTTAGTAGCTTCCCACAACCGAACTGAAAACAAGTTCCTTGGCACATACCGAACATAATTATGTTTTGAAACTGCTAGGAAAGATCTAAATGTAATTTCTTTTTTGAAAAACCATTTGTGCCTTAATTGCTATGCATAATATGAATTGAATCACATAGCTTATTTGATATAGCATAACTTATATCATCATAGATTACGAACACATGAATTTCTCAAATAATTCATACAAGCATATGTGACAAACACATAGAGGGTGTAAAGATTACTCATTGAATATTATATAGGGGATAGACAAGAGAATAACTTCGAAATGACCTGCCAATCAATGGAAAATTATTCCATGAACCCAAGCTTTGAATGCCTCCGCTTTACATCTATCTATTCTCTAGGACCCAGGCTCGAAGGGATATAAAGGTAATCTGTCTGTGGAACGTTTTCTATGTTTTCTAAAATTTTGGGTACCTGAAACTATGTGAATCTAGCCCCTAGGAAGCCTTGGGTACGGTTGTCTATATGCCAATGTTATCGAGTCAAGACGTATGGGAATCACCGGCCTCATCACTGCTAGCCGTTGATGTTGGAATGATAAACATTATGGACAATTAAACTCTGTGACATGGACTTATTACAAACTTCAATTATTTATATAAAATGAATTAAGTCACAAACTTTGACGAGTTCTAAAAATAAGAAATAATGAATACTAAGATGATAATAACTACACATAAACCGTTGACGAGAAGAAGCTCAAGGCCAAGGCTTTACAAGTGGCATCAGAGTAAGTAACTTATGGCCAGGTCATTACAAGTGGAATCAAAGCAACAAGATGGTCCCCTCGATAACACGGCAAGCATATGTCCTGAGGTTTCTTGAAGAGTTTTGTAAGTTGTGTTTATGTGAAATTTTATTATTAATTATTGTCTTTTTGTGTTTATCGTGAATGATAAATTATAGCACACAACTTATGAACCATTATAAACTTGTTAGTTTATAATAATGAACTTAAGGCAAGCTCATAATAAACTTAAGGAAATCAACTTAAAGAAAGAAATAACGTTAGAGAGTTAGTATATCGTATTTTTAATAGCTACGTCAACACCGAGTACTACGAGAGGAATACATTGGAACTTTCATGAATTAAATTACAAGGATAAGGCTTAGCATTTAACTTACTTTGATCTATGGCGAGTAACAGTTAGTATGATAGTATGAAATCCATTTATGTAATAGTAGTGAAAGGAGGAAAATTTTCATTATAATATAACCACCCCTAGCTATTTATAAAACATTTTGTAATGATGACTATGATAAAGCAATGAATGTTTTATGAATAATGTTATTAGTACTGTTGTTTCAATAAAAAGTATCGATATTTCTATCAATAACAATAAAACAGAGAATTATATGGCCAATCAAAAAGTATCAATATACCTTCCAATACCGATTAAACAGAAAGTCACTTATGCAACTGAAAGTATTGATAATGCTTCTAGTATCGATACACCTTTGTATATCAATAAAACAGAGACTATTGTGTCAAATTAAAAGTATCGACTGTTCTGAGTATCAACAAAATAGAGAGTAAGATGGTAAACTAAAAGTATTAGTATTCCTGCAAGTATCGATAAAAATGGTAGAGTGACTCGCATAATCGATAAGTTGCCATTTCATATTTTTAAAAGAAATAATAGTGAACAAAATAAGCGATAATCACATCTTTCTTAACTATTATTTGCCAATAACACTAAGAAACTTCAAATTAAGATAATTGGTATTCGCAACATATGAATCTTTATCTCTACCTTGTTAATATCTTTTTATTTTTCTCACTGCTCAAACTTGAAGCTTTGCACAGGCAATGCCTTTATCTTGTTCCAAATAGCATTGTAGGATTTCCCTTTCACTTGATTTGTTATTCTCATCTTAGTATCTAAAGTTTTAGTATATCTACATATTTCATGTATATACCAAAAGGAAAACAAAATGAATAAATGAAGATGAACCAATCATGTTTAGTTTTAATTATATACGGGAAAAAAATTATTTATCAAGTGAAAGTGTAAAAGAAAGTAATGTTACATTTTCTGAGATTAGAATTTTATTAAGATTACAATTCACTTCTTATGCCATGTTCATCTTTGCTTGCTAAATTAGCATGAAAGAATTTAAATTATTCCATGTGTTTTGGAAGAGTAATAATGGGTCTCCAAATTTATTTTGGCGAGGTAATATATGCTTTCTTTAACGTAAATAGATGGTAATTGAGTCTCTGAAGTTCAAAGAGTTTAATTATACAAAGTTTTATACATGTTGCTAATGCTCTATAGCTTGTAAATATTAGGGAATTTGGATATAAGATAGTTTAAGCACCAATTTTGTAAATGTCATAAGAATAATCTTAGTTAAGAGATTTTTAATTTAGTCCCTGGAATTGATGGCATATCATAATGACTTACAAGTTTTTGGGATTCAACTTGTTTTATATATTAAAGATGTGAAAAACAATACTAAAGCGAGCAATATCGGGGGAAAAAGGGTGTCCAGTTAAAGATTATTTAAACCATAAAGTTAAGAGAAACATATTCTGATAAGAATCTATAAGAAGATGATGGCATCACATGTATAAGGTAGATGTAATATAAAGTCACCCATATCAAGTCTTGATTTGGATAATGTTCATTTTTGGATATTATGACGTACCATTTTTACTCCGAAGATAATTTTCTTACCAAGAGTATTAAGATATTTACGAACATAGGATATTTTATATACATGGTAAACTATATTGTGAAAGCTTTTATATGCTTCTTTTATAAGATTCAGCCTAGATACTTCATAGTAATTTCGAGGATGAAATTATTTTGAAAGGTGTAGTTTGTAACGACCCGCCACCTACTTGCATTATGACTTTTTAGTAAAACTATTAAATTATTATCATTAAATTATTTTGATAATTAAGTGATGAAAAGAGAAAGAATAAATGTAAAATATGTTAATATTTGTAATAGACGACTTTAGCCGTTTACTTTAGCAGGTTTTAACTTTTCTTATTATTAATAATTTTAGAGTTTTCAAAATGCGATTAGATCTACTCTCTAAGAGCTTCACATAGACACTAAGAACTCTCTATTTGGAAATCATTTAACCATTCAAAATTAGGTCAAATTACAAGTCGTTAAAAAAGACAAAAGAAAAAAATATAAAAATACAATACATGGATGCTATGTGATGGGCCAGCATATATATCACGTGGGGCAAAGAAGAGAGGGAATATGGGAGGCTTTTACCGGGTTTTATGGCACCTAATGGGAGCTTGCCACTTGTCAATAAATTTTTGGATGCACATATCTATAAATAGCCACCGATCTTCCATTGGTCCTTGCACCAACCGTCCCTTCTCCCTATCTTCTCTTCTTCTCTTTCTCTATTCCCTATTTTTACCAATTACTACTTGGCATCATTCACATATAAGGGAAATAATACATAAATCATAATTCTAAATGAGAAATAGATCCTTCTGTTACACATTTAAATTGAAAAGTAAGAAGGAAAAGTTGAAGGTATGATGTGTTAAAGAACGAAGAAGCAAGGAAAGAAAAACGTAATAAATCCCAATTATAGATTCAATATGAGTGATATTTACACCTCTTTTATGTGTTATTCGAATATGCTTGTATAAATTATCGGAAGAAATTTATGTTTTTGTAATTCATGATGATGATACTACTATCATGTGAGAAAATTCATGTGAAGATGATAATGTTCAAACATGCTTATATGAATTATCTGAGAAAAGTCATGTGATGACAGTGTCATTATATGGGAAAATTCCCATGTTTGTAATATATGATGATGATAATGTTATTATTCAAGGAATTTTCTCTAATGCCAAATATTGTTCATGGTTAAATCTATGATGAGATAAGTTATACTACATGAAGTAAGCTATATGATTTAGCTCATATTATGTATAGCAATTAAAACGCAAGTACTTTTTCAGAAAAGGAATTACATTTAGATCTTTCCCATCAATTTCAGAACAGAATTATGTTCGGAATATGAAACATTTAGTACTAAGGCATTTTTTTAAGGTTGTAGGAGACTACGAAGGTATTCTACGATCAAACATTCAGAATCAGTTATGGTTTTGTGATGCACCTACTTGACCTATTATCAAACCTCGTGTTACGTTATAACCGAACAAATTATATTGAGTGCTCAGAGTAAGATGAGTATATGATGTAATTCGGGCTCAAACTCACACTTAGAAAAGAAAACCTGCATGTGTAAAGATTTCTCACTGAATATTATATATTCCTGTTTTCTATGTTTTCAAAATTTTAGCGTTTGGCAGAAGTCAATGTGATATATGAATCGAGCTCTTTGGGAGCCCAGACGGCTGCACATATGTTATTGTTATCAAGTCGAACCTATGGGGCATGACCGCTTCGTTAATGCGAACCGTTGGCTATGACTGATGAAAATAACTGATCATAAAAAATAATCAAATCGACGGACTAACATTTGACATGGACAAATTGGACATATGACATGAACAACGAAGACATGGACGTACATATGTTTCTGGGAGTATTAACAAAATAGAACTTGTGCAGGACCTTGACTAAATCTTAGATGGAGACTCAAACTCTTTGTTGACATGGACTTATTACAGACTTCATGAACATTAAATTAATAATAATTACTACACCTAAACTGTTGAGGAGAAGAAGCTTACAACCGGGGGCTTCACAAGTGGCATCAGAGGAAGTAACTCATTGCCAATCGTTTATTTTTTTAGACATATAGGACCACTAAACTTTCATTTGTTATCGCGTCACGACCATAATAATATCTTCCAGCCTCAACCTTTTAAGTACTAATTTTTATTGCTATTAAAATTACAATTATACCTTTAATTATTTTAATAAAAATAAAAATAGAGAACAATATAAAATAAGAACTCTGTGAATCTTAGCCCATAGTGATAACAAAAGAACTCAATATATACCAAATTTGATTGATATCAAATTAGCGTAAAAATAGTTTTCGATCTGAGAATCGATTTAACTGATCATATCGGGTTTTTTGATTCATCACATATCGCATAGTGAATATGGATCAGATGGATAAAAAATTCATTTTCAATTTACAAAAATAAAACTGAACCTTAATGAGCTAATTCTAACTTTTTGTGGATCCACAATTGATGGATTAGATCAGATTGAGACTAATAACAAATCAGGAGAAAATTAGGGTAAAAATCACAAAGAGAGATAAGAAATAAAATTTGAATAAAGTATTATGGCTATATTTATTTTTTTATAAATCAAAAATTAATTTTTTTAGGGAGGATTTACCCAAGCTGTATCCGTCACGTGATTTGTGGTAGATCAAAAAAATAAGATCCGATTCGTCACGTTTATACTTAAATCAATAACTTTTTTTGAGGCGACTTTGATATATATATATATATTGATACTGTTATAGATCGAGTTTTTTATCATTATTTTCAACTGTTGTTATTGGGTTGTGTTGGAGTGAGTTAAAGTAGGTGGACTTCTTATTTTATATTATTCTTTATTTTTTATTTAAATAATTAGTAGTATTAATAGTGAAAATTAAAATGTTAAGTATGAAAAGTGTTAATGAGAATATAATACAACAAAAAATGAAAAACTGGAGTTCATATGAGCCCAAAAAATAATAAGAACAAAATTGTATAAAAATTAAAAGGTTAGAGACCTATAGTGAAAATAAAGAATCAAGGTACAATAGACATCTTGATAGGGGTTAATAGTGAAAATTAAAAAATTGAGAACGAAAGTGACATTGAGAATATGATACAATAATAAATGAAAAATTGAGAACTTAATAAGTCTAGAAAAATGAATGAAAATAAAATTGATACAAAATAAAAATATTGGGGCTAGAGTGAAAATTACCCTGGTAATAATTGTGCAGTCCCGGTAAACGGGACTGTCCCGGTTGGCTACACGTCCCCTACTCGTACCCGCCCGCCCACTATCCGTGGGAAGGGATCGGGGACCAAGATGCACCAATAATCTATCTCCACGTGTACTACCATCGGCCTCATATATCAGTGTTATCCGTCGCTTGTACGCTTCATCTTCGAACTAACGAAGATTGAGACAAACTAACTGCAATTGATTACCTGCGCTCTATACATCTGCATTTCGTCGCTCTCCTCACCTCTGGATCCGGAAGCTAATTAGCCTTCCCGTGCGATTTCAGGTCTCTAATTAACCCTCATACAACGATCTCTTTTACATATATACATGTTTTTGTGTGTGATTGACAGTGCCGATACCTGTTAAGCTCAATTCACAGTGCCGATGCCTGTTCAGCTCAATTTCTTTTACATTGGACGAAATGATCGAAAAATGATGCGTTCTTAATTGGGTTAACCCGTAACTAGTGGTTTATCTGCCCGGAGACTCATGATTTGTTGGATGGTTAAATAAATGAAAAGTTTGTTATAGTGAATTTATTCTATATATGGAATAGTGAATATGCCCAACTCTCTCTCTCTCTATCTCTCTCCCCCCTTCTTTTTTGAGCTTCTGTTCAGATTTAAGTCCTTTAGTTCGTTTCAATTCAAATGTTAGTATCTAGGATATAATCATAGAAGAAACTGGAAAGGGAAGGTGATTTGGATTTCGTGTACAGAATATAGATTTATGTAGCACTGTACAATATTTGGACATCCATGCACGTGTTAGAAAATTTTAGTGTTTTACAAGCTAGTGTGAAATGATTCCAATTGGTTGGTGCTTGTCAGATGAATTTGACAACTATAGATTTTTGGAACAAAAAGGAATATATTTGTCGAAGATTGATGGATTGTGATCTCATTTATTAATGATTGATTATCGAGTTCCTGTCTTTGGATGCAGTGGATTATGTGGTTTATGTTGATCAACCATGTTGCAGAATAAGGGGAAGGATCTTTTGTTTGCTCAGTCATTATTTTGTTCATTTCTTCTGTTCAGCTGCATAAACCGTGTGAGATCTGGCGTGACAAGTGCATTCATTCGTCATGAGTGGCCATCAGTTGACATTCCTCTTGACAATGAAGTTTTTGCAGTTCCCAAAGGTCACAATGCGCCACAACAAGTAAGCCTTCAATATTCCTAGTCTAGTCCAAGTCGAATGGTTCCATGCAGAACTAAGAGCTACATCTGAAAGAAAGTGTCCTGTTTCTGGTTTCTGTTTTTTGTTCCTTCTGCGTCAGTACATAGATAATTATATCAAAGATTTTGTCACCATCTTTCCATATAATGCATGTTAGGCTAAGATTATAAAATAAAATTTAAAAAATAATTTTGGCAAAGGTACTCTTTTTCCACACATTTCGTAAGAGACATAACTACTAGCGTCCGTATGCACCACTTATTTTCAATTTAAACAGCTCTCTCCCAAAAAAGTGCACAAATAGGTTGTCATTTTCTTATTACGTTTGTCTACCTCATTTGATAGAAAACTATAATGGTCTGGCAAGTGTAGCCATAAGTGAATTTAAAAGTGCACCTTTGTTAAATATATTAGCTCACTTAGTGCAAGGTGAAGTGTTATGATGCACATGCATTAGATAGGATAGTTTCAGTGCTTTGGATTACCTGATCATCCAGTAAAAGCCCCTAAACCTCCAGATATGAAGATTGACGACCATTACATAATTTCCTGGAAGTATTTGTTCTAATTTGTCAGCCGCTTAGCTTTTACCTTTTATTACACAAATACAAGATCTTTTACAACTTTCTATTATTTTTATTTTTATTTTAATATTCATCTTATTGTGCAGGTGCACATTACACAGGGTGACTATGATGGCAGAGCTGTAATAATCTCATGGGTAACACCTGACAGTCCAGGTTCCAACCAAGTTCGTTATGGCTTGTCCGATGGAAAGTATGATTTTGTTGTGGAGGGGACGGTGCAAAATTACACGTTTTACAACTACAAATCTGGACATATACATCAGTGTCTCATAAGTGGTCTGGAGGTATAATAATTGAGTCGAGGAATTCACAATAATACCAATTCCTCATTTGACTCCTGAAATTCAATAAGAAAGATGACTTGTTTGCATTTAGATGGTAAAAGTAACTCTTGGTCTTGCATATTGTGGCACTTGCAATCAAATGCACACGGAATACTCATCTTATTGCCTGTCATAGAAATTGTTTTCTTAACCCTACCGTCATCTATCTGTTCCATGACTTTGCTGGGTTTTCATTATTCTCAGTACAACACTAAGTATTACTATGAGATTGGGGATGGTGATTCAGCCCGGAAGTTTTGGTTTCAAACACCTCCAAAAATTGATCCGGATGTTCCCTACAAATTTGGAATAATAGGTCAGAATATTTCATTCTCAACTTTGAAAGGAAAAATAGCCCTTTCTTTTTTTTTTTTTTTGGATGTGCATGCTAAAGGATAAGTAAGCAGCATTTTTTCTGGAAATCAGATGGTTAATAAATCCAAGAGTATGTTGCAAATTTAAGATTTCATAGTAATCTATGCTAAGCAACAATTCAATAGCTTGTTCATTCAAGAATCGTTTTTGTGACCTTGTAAGAAGGGACCCCACTGTGCTTGAAATTCCACAAAAATTCCTGCCAATTTCATAAATTTTTTTTTACCTAGAACAATGTCCATTTTTGCAAGCTAGCCCCATCTTTTTGGACAGGTGTTAAATAACATGAGTCCCTCTTATCAAAATAATGCTTGTGGTCCATTCATATGCACTTGTGCCCAAAGGTAATAAGATTTGCTTAAATTCTTCAAGTTAATTTGAACCAGCTGAATCTTCAATCAGTTTAACAGTAAATTTGCGGGACCTACAACTTTCGCGACTAGGGCCTGCTTCTTGTCCACAGATTCTATGGGACCCAAAAAAATTTTACTGTCCATTGCTATCAAATTATGATCCAACTTGCCCCAAAAGCCTTAGGACTGTTGTTGAGGATGATGTAGGATTTTGGTTATGATACCATTGGCACAGTGGCTGTTATGCTACTGAGACAGACAGATGCCTAAAATTGGAAAACTTTGATTATGTTTAATTATTATCTAATGATCTATGAAACAAAACATGAAAATGTTCGTTGATGCATAATATATAGCCATGTTAGTTTCTCATTCTATTCCAGGTTAGAAATAGAGATGAGTGATGCAGAATCATGTTATACTTGCAGGGTCCTAGAAATTAAAGGTCTGTTTGGAGTCGAATTATAATTGAAATAACAATGGTTATAATTGAAGGGCAATTGTAATTGGATGCCAAACGGATGGATAAAAAGGGTTTGACTAGTTTTGAAATCGAAATAAAGATAGCATGGGCTTAGATTCTTGGTAGAGCACTGAAGCTCATTGTGATCACAAGGGAAACATACCCGTAATTACTTATTTTGTTCACGAACATTGACAAACCTTTTTTTCTTTTATCCCCATAAAATTCCAACCTTTTCAGATATACACAATTATTCCTTTTTATCTTCATTATGAAGTCTTTTTTTATGAATTACAAGTGCTATCAATTTTTTCTGCAGGTGATCTTGGCCAAACATTTAACTCGCTGTCGACTCTTAAGCATTATATGGAGACTGGTGCACAAACTGTCTTGTTTGTTGGAGATCTATCTTATGCTGATAGATATAACTATCATGATGTTGGGGTCCGCTGGGATTCATGGGGTCGTTTTGTTGAACAAAGTGCAGCATATCAGCCGTGGATTTGGTCAGTTGGAAATCATGAAATAGAGTACATGCCGGACATGGTAAAGTTTCATTATTTTATTTCTTTTGGCTTTCATAGTTTATATAATTTTGGAGCCGATGTCATGTTTTTAGTGCTCTATATGTCTCTCTTCTCAATTTTCTCCTTACCACTAATAACTTTAGCTGAGCAATCTCTAATTGGATGTATATATACAATTCACTTCTGGTTTCATTCACAAAAACTTTACCTTCAGATCTTCTAATTGGGCATATGTCTAATAATGTCTGATTTCATTTTCGTTTTATGCTTCTATCTGTAACTACATATTTTCTGGCTGTCTTTTGATTGTCTACTGCTTGCAAGACACAGCAAACTATTGAAGCACTAATCTCTTTAACTCAAGAAATTTTTTTAGATCAGTAGTTGGCTAATATGACTAGACAAAGATGAAGGCAATTTATTCTGATAGGTTACCAATATGTTCTGCTGGATTTTTAAGAGAAAATTAATAATAAAGTAAACTGTTGCTGTAAATGGTCTCAATTTGGTTGCATAGGATTTACTAAGAAACAACATGATAAAATGATTTTTGTATTGCTATAATTCTGTGGTGAAAAGAAAGCAATTACGAGATCTCATGAGCATCTGCATGGCCATCTCTCTTCCCTATTTCACTCTCAAGTTTTGCCTAAAAGGTGAAATGAACATCCCATGATCCCTAGTTATAGTTGAGTACATGTGCACGTTATTTAACTAGATCTCAATAATAGCCCTTTGGCCCTTCCCCATTCTAACCAAATGTGGGGGTTCTATCATATTCCAACAAATCTTAATGCATCTTTTCTGTGATATTGACTACTATGTTTATGATGTCTTTTGTGCTCAGGGAGAGATAATTCCATTCAGAAATTATCTTCACAGATACCCTACTCCTTATCCATCCAACAAAAGCAGTAGTCCGCTGTGGTATGCGATCAGACGAGCATCTGCTCATATAATTGTCCTTTCCAGCTATTCTCCATTCGGTATATCATCATCAATGGATTTGATCTTTATTTTGTTTCTTTCATGTCTGAAAATTACTTTTTGACCTTTGCTATTGAATATTTCTTATGGAGATAGCTTCTCATTATAATAGTACAATTATAATGTGGTAGAATGAGTGGTGGAGATTTAATGGAGGTTTGAAATATGTGGTTGTAATTAATTACTATTCAAAGGTAAAATTATAATAACGTATTCAAAATGAGAATAAATCACAAATAAATGGCTGATAAGTGCATACCGTCTGTTTTTCTATATTGCTTTCAAGGTGTGGTGATTAGCATTGAGCAATTGTAAAAACAGCACATGAGGAGAAACTGAAGCTGACCTCAATTTGACATTTCCAACCTTGACTTGTATGGCAGTATTGCAATGAGAACTGTCTTCACATCTCTAATGATGCTTCAGATGGGCTCACATTGTGTGCATAACTGAGGGCATTGGGTAAAAGTGCTAGGTTCTCTAATTCGATGGTAGCTCATATTTTGAAGATGCCACTATATATAAAATATTGTGTGAAGAGGAGATACTGAATCTCTATAGCTAGACTCTCATGTTGAATGGTCTTTAAGTTTCTCTGCTCATCTATTCTTCAATTCCATACTTACTTGGTTTTCTTGTTTTTCTACACATCATGGCAGTAAAATATACACCTCAGTGGAAGTGGCTTTCGGAAGAGCTGAAAAGGGTGGACAGAGAGAACACTCCTTGGCTTATTGTTCTGATGCATGTCCCAATGTACAATAGCAATGATGCTCATTTCATGGAGGGAGAAAGCATGAGAGTTGTGTTCGAGAGGTGGTTATGCCAGCACAAAGTTGATATTGTCTTTGCTGGTCATGTCCATGCTTATGAAAGATCTGTAAGCCCCCCTCCCCCCCCTGGGGCTCTCTCTCTCTCTCACTCACTCACTCAGTCTCACACACACACACACACACACACACACAAAATTAAAATATTATGAATGAATAATACGTGGCTACTGCAGATAGCATCTATACAGTGAAAACCAACTTCTTGAGACATTTCTGAGCCAGGGTTGCCTTGATAAGGATGGCTGGGTTTCAAGTTTTAGAGTCCAGACAGAAGCTATTATAATAAACCAATCGAGTATAACGTAAACATGTGCATCATAGATTCTCAGTCCATCTAGATAAACCAGAACCACGGAATGTTTCTTTTCAACTTTATCCCAAATGCGCTTGGTTGTTGCTTTTTAACTTTATGCAAGATGTGTACTTTCATCTCTCTATTAAAGCCTGTAAAACAATGCTCTCGTTTGATTTTTCCATTACTAATTATGTAATTTGGTAAGAATAGTTTCTTGCCATTGTATGATGCACTGCAATAGTTCCTTCTTTCTTGAGATTTATGTTGAACTCTCTTCATTTCAGTATCGTATCTCCAACATACACTACAATATATCAACTGGTAATCCTTTCCCTGTTCCGGACAAATCCGCTCCTATCTATGTAACTGTTGGTGATGGAGGAAATCAGGAAGGTCTTGCTCAAAGGTAAAGCTTCCTAATCACAACTGCATTATGAAAACCATTGTGATTGGCACTACTTGGTTTTTACTTATAACAACAATTGAATGCATCTGCAGGTTTAGAGATCCTCAGCCTGACTATTCTGCTTTCCGGGAAGCTAGTTATGGGCATTCGACATTGGAAATAAAAAACAGAACTCATGCAATCTACCATTGGAACCGGAATGATGATGGCAAACGAGTACCAACAGATTCTTTCATGTTGCATAATCAGTATTGGTGAGTACAATTTCAGACTATTCCTTAATTTTGAAGCTTTGTTTTGACCAGTGCGTGACTGTCCCCTTAAAATATTTATTTATGGTTGAAATAGATGGGTTTAAGTTTCCACCAATATGTTTTACTAGAACGTCCACACATAGTTTAGCTTCAAAATTTTATTTACAAGAAAGGTATCTATTATTGATATAGCATATATGGTTGAGTTCTACAAACCATTTATGAAGATTATTACATAAATGATTGAGATTGCCGTCATGCAGGGGAAACAGTCGACGGAGAAGAAAGCTGAAGAAAAACCATCTTCATTCGGTCATTGTCAATTTACCTCGAAGTGCAAGGATATGAATACACACGCAGATGTGATTCTCTCTACCATCGGTGTTGAGTCTGATTCTGATATGTGAGTACCAATGCTCATCATTGATGCTGAAATGGGCAACAATGTTTGTAATAAATTTTTACTTCGTCTTATCCGCCCTTCTTGTGATATGTAGGAGGTCTAGTCCTCGTTAAATTAAACTGTATTCAACATCAGAATCCTCACTCGCAACGCATTTATTACATATTTTATATATATTATATTATATTATATTATATTATATTATATTATATTATATTAGAGTAGTATTCAAAGGTCTCCTGAAATTGGGTAATTTACAGCTAATGTCCTCAACCTTTCAACAGTGTTGAGATTATGTCCTTAACCTTTGATTTTACTCATGTGAGTCCCTAATTTTTTAAAAGTTTTACATTTAATGTCCATGTGATTGAAACTATTAATTTCCACCGTTAAAATTGGGGGTATTTTGGTAAAATAAAAAATAAAATATTTTAATATTTTCAAAAAAAAAAAGTTTGGGCTGAGGGAGACACCGAGCTGTCATTTCCTATAGCATATGGGGGAAGCCCCTCTTTTTTGGTTGATAAAATGGCAGCTAGAAATGACAGTCAAAAGGGGATTTTGGCAGCCAAGGGAAGGGAATAGTCTCCTCTATGTGTTGCTGGAAATAGCAGCATTTCGGTTGCCATTTCAGCTGAAAGAAATGGTAGCCTGGTGCCCCTTTCCCAATTTTTTTAAATATTAAAATATTTATTTTTTTATATTTAAAATCAAAGGTTAGGGACGTAATCTTAATAATGTTGAAAGGTTGGGGACGTTAGTCGTAAATTATCCCTTGAAATTTTTGTTACAAAATCTCTCATCTCATGCGTTCTGTATAGATGCACGTCACATGAATTTAAAATACATGTAGTATTTGTATTAATACAAGCTACATGAGATAGAGGTTTTGTAACAAAATCTTTGAAAAGTTTTTTTGAACATTTTCGCTATATATTATGGAGAGGTCTTTTCGAGAATTTCAAGCAAGTTTTGTTAAAAAAAACTTTGCATATGGCACGCATAAATACATGCTACATAGATATAAAATACAAATGCTTTAAGTTTGAAGTACACGTAGGGTGCATTATACACGCCACATGAGTATAAAGTATTTTAACAAAATTTTTGAGATGTTTTTGAGAATTTTCCATATTATGATAAATACCATACATCAGATTACTTTGCAACACAAAATTTTTATATGCACACATATATTTGTATCCTTACAATTGTCAATAAGCAAACATCAACTAAGATGGAGAGGAATCTTCAATTTAGGTTTAGATAAATAGAACTTAGGTCTTAAACGTTTTAACTTTTATACAATTTTATTTTCATTTTTGGTTGACCTATGGAGCTCTTAATTTTTCATTTCTTATTGTTTTACTTCCCCCACTAACATGTCATTTACCTAATCTTTCAATTTTTACTATTAACTCTTATTAAAATTACTATTATACTCTTTATTTTTTAAAGAATAAAAAAATTTAAAGAACAATAAAACGTAAAATAATCAATCCACACCAGAATAATGCAATTTCTGACTGTTAAAAAAAGGGACCCCTTTTACTTTTTTCGGGGTGGTTGTATTTTTTTTTTTTTTTTGGGTAGTGGGGGTGGGGGTTCCTCATAAAGCTTTTGGCACAAGATGTTGCAAGAGAAGGGCATTAATGATTTCCCTGTAGATATAGGGTGAGATTATCCCGCTATGTACACACATAGTGAAAGATTATTAAAATAACTGTACAAACCCTTATATATAAGGGGCTCAGAGTGTGTAAGTTACTTTAATAATCTCTCATCACGCATACAGATACCACATTTGCTGGCAATTCCCTCTTGGTTGGTAGAATGGTATCATTTTCTGTTGTTGTGGTTGAGTTGTGATGGGGGTGGGTGGATTTCTCATTTTTAATTGTCGTTGCTCTTTTTATTTTGGGTAAATTTCAGATACTGTATTCAACTTTGCACATGTATCAATTGAATTTTCTTTCTTTTTTTTTTTTTTTACTGATATGAGTTTCTAACATTCTATAAATTCACATGTAAAGTTTAAAAAAACGACCTCTGTACCTTTACTTTTTAAATTAAAGCAATTTTTTTTTCGAAAGTAAATAAAGAAGAAAAATGATAAAATAATTTCTCTCCACCCTACTTACCTACCTACCTAGTTATCCACTCTAACTCAATCATAAATAACAAATTTCAATAGCCATTTCAACAGCAAAAGAAGAGACCCTTCTCATTTTTCTGCCTGCTCACCCATTATTGTCATAAATGGTAGGAAAATGTGGAGCAGTGTCCCCCCGACCCCTCCCCCCAAAAAGACAAGGGGTTGCAGTTGCTTGTCATTTTTGGCCATTGGGCAGGGGCTATGTGATGGAGGATGAGTCAATACCCTAGTAATAAATAAAAAATGGTCCCACCAAGTTCAAATCAATCCACATTTTAAATGACAGACACATATATACACATATCTCTATGAGTGTAGGACAAATTGCACTAGCAGGTAC
Organism: Nyctanthes arbor-tristis; assembly: GCA_963692815.1. Lineage (NCBI taxonomy): Eukaryota > Viridiplantae > Streptophyta > Magnoliopsida > Lamiales > Oleaceae > Nyctanthes > Nyctanthes arbor-tristis. Next base: position 23,100 of record CAVNYN010271568.1, on the reverse strand, counting down.
TAGTAGGTGTAGGAAAAAAATCTTTGTTCTATTAGTTTAATTTTCCGAAAAAGAGACATCATTTAATTTTCATGGTAATGCTCACGGTTCATTTGTCTTTCGAAGAAGTTCTTGCTATTTCAAGAGACCCGATTCCAATGAGTACCCGTTTTGAAATGGGGTAGGTCTTACTCGCCCTGTTAAGTATTAGAATGGGGACAGAGTGAAAGATTTCGTCTCGAAGTCTTATCGGATCTGGGTCGGGTACTAGCCACCCCAACCAGATCCCCAATATAATTTTTTTTTTGAAAAAGAAAATTTAAACTTAAGTAATAAGTTGGTGAGAGTTTGATCCCAAATACCCAAGATGACTTAACCATCTCGATTAGTACTCTTTTTGTTGAATTTTTACTTAACCTTAATTATTAACTCATTCAAAATTTGAGTTTTCTAAATCAACTCCCCTATTCTCGTCTCTGTCTCTGTTCAATTCAAACTCTTCAACTTCAAGTCTCCACTAGTCCACCCAATCCGAAAGTCTTCTCGTCTCTGTTTCTGTCCAACTCAAACTCTTCAACTTCAAGTCTCCACTAGTCCACCCAATCCGAAAGTCTCCGCCGCCTCGCCGGCCTGCACTATTCTTTTCGTTTTTCTTTTTCTTTTTTTTTAAAGATTTTTTTCCTTAATGGGGCGGAAAACGAGTAATTTTTTCGTACTTGCCATGAACTTTCCCGCCCCGGGTATGGGGTAGGGATTTTCTTAATGGAGCGGGGGCGGGGAAAGGCATACCCTCTCAGAAGCCTCCCCATTGCCATCCCTATTGATAAGTTGACGCAACGGGTCTTGTTTATTGTTTAATTAAGACTCATATATTCACTTGATTTTTCTATATATATTGTCTGGAATACTTGATTTTCATAACGTTCACGGTCAATAATAACACATTTGCTTAATCTTTGCATAAGAATTCACATATCGATGTTATTCATCATATCTCCACAAATGGTAGTACTTCAAAATTTTTTGATAAATAAATGCCTTAAACTTTTATCACAAAATTATTATTTTGACAAAAAAAAAGGAAATTATATATTACTTTGACCATGAGCATTAACAACATTCTTAGAAATTTAGATCATCATCCATTTTTAATGACAGATCCAACATTTAGATAAGTTAAAAATTTGATCAGCTGATGATAATGACACGCATTTCTTTGTAGTATTATATATATATATATATATCATTTTCTATGCCTGTTATAAAAATAATTTATTTATATGTAACATTAATAACACCTTGTTTGATTGTATTATAACATAAATATCCTGAAACTATCTACAGATCTTGACTTTAGAGTCCACATAAACTTCACTATCTGTAATACTTTTGTACAAAATAAAACAATAATGATTTCTAATATTTATCTCTCTTTGTTTTTGCAATATTTATTTATTTATCTTTCTTGATTTCCATGATCCATAAGAGATTCTAATTATTATCCAGAAAAGATTCCATCCTCCTTCCACGCAAAGTTCTTTCCCTTCTGACTTCTTGAACGTGTCATGATTAAGGTGAATATATTGCTAACTAATTATTAAACTATATCAAGTTCACTCTTCACATAGAATAATTGAAAAATTATTTCAAATTTATACGTTTTCATAATTTGTATATATCTTTGACAATATTTTTTTAACACTATAAGCGGATTGTATAGAAGGGGAATTGAACCCTTGATCAAGAATGTGAAAAACCAACAATAATGCCATTAGAAATGTCTTTAGCATAACTTTAACATATATTTGATATATAATATATTAACATTATGCACTCTAAAAAAGGCTATAAAATTAAGCCATTTATTGACATAAATATCGACTCTTTTTTTTTTTTATCTTATTAGCATTACTACAAGGAGAAAGTAAACCGAGGTCAAATCACTTTTTATTTATTTTTGGAGCGATTCATGTTACTCTTAACAAAAGTTGATTCGTTTTATTATTATTCAGGTTATTATGGGACAATGCGGGACCAAATATAGGAATAATGAGTGAAAATAATAATGACAAAGTTGTACTTGTTCTAATAATAATAATCATCTTTAAGAAAAATAGAGCGGGTCTCTCTTTTTCCTTTTTATTATTTTTATAAGTTCGACTCTTTTCAAGCTAAATAAATATGAATATTAACCTAACTTGCACAATTCTTTTACTTACTATCGTAACCATTCAGTGGTTGGGTATTTGTCGGTCTCTCCTACCGATATTGGTGAGGAATTGTAATTGTAACGGTCCACACTCTCTCTTCAAAGGCAACCTTTTCATTCATTCATTCATCTCTTATTCCCTTTTTCCTTCTCTGAATTCTACTGCAGATGGGGACGGAGATACCAAGGGAGTCGGTTGATAAAGAGTCGCCGGCGGTGCTGAATCAGCCGCTGCTTCATTACTTAACCCGGCAGCAGCAGCAGCCGGCGGAGGCGTTGCAGCTGCAGCGGTCGCACTTCAATAACACTTCGCAAGTCGCAATTGTTGGTTCCAACCTTTGTCCCATCGAAAGCCTCGACTACGAGTACAGTTTCTGCTCTTTCTATTGTATACTCGCACTCGTGCGGATAATTATATGTACAGAGGATTCTGAAAGAACACGGATGCTTAATAGGAAGTTGCTGAGTGAGTTTTAGGTAGAGATGTAAAATGATGGATGCGTATGTATTGAGATTATATTTATAATTCACTTATCAAGACTTGATTTTGGATTGATGTCAAATTAAGCATTTCTGTCAACCTCCGAAGTCGAATTCTCTTAAAAGTTTTGAGATATGATTTTTGAGCTGAAATTCTGAATGAAAGGCTACCGATTTATCCTTTTCTCTTTTGTTTTTGACTTGTGTGCTTTTATAACTGACCTGTTTCTGTCGGTAACTAATTTTTAGGAATTATTACTGCAACTAATTTGCCTTTGATTTTGTCAATTTTATTTTATCTGGATAACATGTTTAAAGTTGTTGCACTGAGAAAGAAAATTGAAGGGTGTAAATGGGCTTTCCAATATACGACAATGCTTTTGTTTATGATTTCTTTCCGGATTTACTGGAAACAGAGATCAATGCCAAAAGAGACTTCTTTTCATCTCTTTTTTCGTGTTTCTTTCTAATCTTTACTGCTGCAATGTGGTCTAATGAATCTTTACATGCAGGCTTGTAGAGAATGAGCTTTTCAAGCAAGATTGGAGGAGTAGAGACAAGATCCGTATATTTCAGTACATTTTCACAAAATGGATGCTATGTTTTCTTATTGGAGTTATTGTCAGCTTAATTGGGTTCTTTAACAACCTTGCCGTTGAAAACATTGCTGGCATAAAGTTTGTTATCACCTCCAACATGATGTTAGACAGAAAGTAAAATCACAACTCTCTAGTTCATTTCTGTGTTTCTTAACTTCAACTTCAATATAATTCTCTCCTTAAAAAGATAATGCTTTCCTGACACATTTTAGTTATGTCAGAAGAAGAACTTTCCTTCCACTATATTTGCCCCTTTCAAAAATAAAAACGAATTTAGTGGGGATTCTGACTGTGTATTCTATATTTAATTGGTTTTACATTTGTGAACAGGTATGCAGCTGCTTTCCTAGTTTTTGCATTTTCAAATCTTGGGTTAACGTTGTTTGCGACTCTCATTACTGGTTTCATAGCGCCGGAGGCTGCTGGTTCAGGCATACCAGAGGTTAAGGCTTACCTTAATGGTGTGGATGCACCAGCCATATTTTCTTTGCGGACTCTTTTTGTCAAGGTATTTTGGGATTTAAGTGGTTGGACACCCCACCCTCTGTGTGTGTGTGTTTTTTTTTTTCTTGAGCAGAAGATTGTTCAGTTGGATACTTTCTAGATTACTCTCAGTGACTATTCACTGATTTGATATTTTATATAAATTCTGAGAAGCAAAAGTAGGGTTAGATTTAGTGCCTGTTTGATTCTTATGGTAGTTGATTTATAAAGAGAAATTATAAAGGAAGATTCTTACGTGTACATATAATATTCAAGTGCACGCCAAATAATCCATTTATACTTCTATAGTTGTGTAACACATTTTTGATCAGCTGCACAGCCCCATTCCGAACTGAACAAACTCAACACATATAATCTAGCCTGATAAGTGAAAACTCTGATTGCTGTTGACCTACGGTTTTCTATAAAATCTATGTCATTAACAAGCATTTAGTTCTTTCTCCATTTGCTGCCCCCAGACTGTCCATTGGCTTCATGACGGGCGATCTCCATGCTTTCTCCATACAACACTTTGTGTAACTCTCTTAAATCACTATCTCAAAGCAATGAATGAGAAATTGCTATAAACTCGCTTTGCCCCATTTCAATTAAGAATTGAGAAGTTGGAATTTCTATATTTATCTGAAGGGATATGTGACTAATATATTCATCATCTAGTACTAGAGGAAATGGCACTCAATTATGTAGTGACTTACTTCAAATAGTTTTTTTCTACAATTACAGCTAGGGCTATATTAGAAGTCTAAGTAGAGATAAAGAAGTCTTATTTGAGCATCATGAATGTAGAAACTGGAAAGCCATCATCCATTCTGTCATATCCTTGTTCCAAGTTCCAGTGAAACTTTTATATGCCTTCACTTTGGAGGCTCTAAGAATTGTATACCTGTTGCAATATTTTTCTGGTACCAGAATACTTCTTTGGAATCGGTTTTCTGTCCATTGCTTGAGATCTTGTCTTTCTCTTATTTATAAATCGAGGATAATCTGTTTGAAAAATAACCTTTTGGTGATCTAATACCCAGATTGTTGGTAACATATCTGCCGTATCAGCATCTCTTATTGTTGGAAAGGCCGGACCATTGGTCCACACGGGTGCCTGTGTTGCTGCCATATTGGGTCAGGGAGGGTCGAAGAAATATGGATTGACCTGGAAGTGGTTGCAAGTTTTTAAAAATGATCGAGACAGGCGAGATCTTGTTACATGTGGATCAGCTGCTGGAATAACTGCTGCTTTTCGGGCTCCTGTAGGCGGTGTATTGTTTGCTCTTGAAGAAATGGCATCTTGGTATAAAAGAAACTCATGATATTTATAATGGTTGTCTTCGACCAAAATGATGGTTTTTGTGAGTGTGTGCGCGCGCGCTCGCTCCATTCGTGAATCCTCTGTACTACTGTTCATTTTACTAGGTTGTACCTTACATGACCATAGATTATGACGAAGCTTTGTTTTTCCGGGCTCTTTTCCTTTCTATATCAGCTATTTGTCGACCACGGTCATCCAACTCTAGATGTTATGAATTTCTGATGCATAAATATATGGTCATGTATGACTGTTAGACTTGTTAATATTTTGGGGATTTGAAACCATGCGATCATGTGGAGATTCCTGCACATGCCACACTAATGGAGTCACTCATTCGTGATTTTCTTCTGCAGGTGGAGAAGTGCTCTGCTGTGGAGGGCTTACTTTACTACTGCAGTTGTTACAATTGTCCTTCGGGCTCTAATAGATGTTTGTTTGAGTGGCAAATGTGGACTATTTGGTAAAGGAGGTCTGATCATGTATGATGTCACCTCAGCAAACGTAACTTATCACCTCAAGGATGTTCCTCCTGTCCTCGTTCTTGCAGTTGTAGGGGGTGTATTAGGAAGTGTCTACAACTTTTTACTGAATAAGGTTCTCCGACTTTATAATTTACTAAACGAGTAAGACTTGACTTCTATTTTTAACTCATCATTTTTTTCTTCTTTATCTGCTATTGCAATGCATCAGATATCATTTCCTGAGATGGCAAAATTAGCTGCCCTGCTTACGCCACATTGCCCCCTATGGTGCAAAGATGTCGATGGTCGGGGGATCTCGTCAGTGATTCCTGTTATTGAATTTTAATTCTCACCAAGACCGTACCTGATCAAGTTCCCCTTCTAACCCCTCCCCTGCTTCCTGAAAAGTCCTGGCAGGGAGGGCTGCCCCGCCCCTAACCTGCCCCTTTTCTTTTCCTAGTTATTTTAGTCAAATGGTTTTATCACTTTAGTATTGTTCACCTTGTTCTTCTCCACTGCAGAAAAGGAATCACTCAAAAGATAATTTTGGCATGCTGTATCTCCATTTTCACTTCCTGTCTTCTATTTGGATTACCATGGCTTGCATCTTGCCGTTCCTGTCCATCTGAGACATCAGAGCCTCGTCCTACAATTGGCCGGTCTGGTAATTATAAGAAATTTCAGTGCCCTCCTGGTCACTATAATGATCTCGCTAGTCTCTTTTTCAACACGAACGGCGATGCAATCAAGAACCTCTTCAGCAAAGACACTGACTCAGAGTTCCATCTCTTATCAATGCTAGTTTTTTTTGTTACCTGCTTTGTCCTCAGCATTTTGAGTTATGGAATTCTGGCTCCAGCGGGTCTCTTTGTGCCAGTCATTGTGACAGGTGCAGCTTATGGGCGGATTGTTGGGATGTTAATTGGTTTCCAGACGAACTTAAACCATGGCCTCTTTGCAGTGCTGGGTTCAGCTTCTCTTCTTGGGGGATCTATGAGGATGACGGTTTCCTTATGTGTGATTATTCTTGAACTAACCAACAACCTCTTGCTGCTGCCACTGATAATGATTGTTCTTCTTATCTCCAAGACTGTTGCAGATGCGTTCAATGGAAATATATATGACCTCATTATGAAATTGAAGGGTTTTCCTTACTTAGAAACTCATGCAGAACCGTATATGAGGCAATTGACAGTTGGTGATGTGGTTACGGGTCCTCTGCTGATCTTCAATGGCATTGAGAAGGTTGGTAATATAATGCACGTTCTCAAAACCACGGGACATAATGGGTTTCCTGTGGTAGATGAGCCTGCATTTTCTGAGTCTCCAGTTCTATTCGGTTTAATCCTGCGAGCCCATCTCATTACATTGTTAAAGAAAAAAGCTTTCTTGCAAACGCCAGCATCAATTGGCCCCGATAGCTTTGCACAGTTAAACCCTGATGATTTTGCTAAGAAGGGGTTGGGCAATGGTGATAAAATTGAAGATATAGAGTTGTCAGAAGAAGAGATGGAAATGTTCATAGATTTGCATCCTTTCTCCAATACATCACCCTATACTGTTCTAGAGACAATGTCTCTGGCAAAAGCCCTCGGTCTTTTCCGGGAAGTTGGCTTAAGGCACCTTTTGGTTGTTCCAAAGGTTTCTCGGGTAAGAAATTCTGTCCTGTCAACTTTCATATCTGTTTCTTGCTCTACTGGGATAAAGTGCTAGAAATTCATCCAAAAATTTTGACATATGCCCAAGATGCATTTCAGTTCCTTCAATTACCACTTGATTAATCCATATCATTATTTTGACCCTTAATCTCTAATATCTTTATTCTGGCTAATGACAGCAGAATCATACCTTTCTATTGTTCTCTCTTTCAACGTTTCCAAGTTTTTTCTTCTTTTGCCACTTCATTGAAAATTATCTTTCACTGCAAAAGGCCATCACAAATTATGACTCAAATCCATATTTGCAAAAAGTTGTCAGCATTCATTTATTTATATAAAAGTATTTGGGTATATTTCTCCATTTCACTTATTTTGTTGAAATTCCTCATTTGCCTTTTGCAGCGGACTCCAGTTGTGGGTATATTAACGAGGCATGATTTCATGCCAGAACATATTCTTAGTTTGTATCCCTCGTTGGCACGAAGCAGGTGGAAAAGGTTAAGAGTCCAATTTCCTAATCTGCCCAAATATATTGGTGAAGTACCGTAAATATCTCAGACTACGCTGCTGCGAGTTTTGTGAATAGCCTTGGCAGTGCAGAGTTCCTAAATGACGGCCCATGCATCCGTTTCATACATTTCCTTCTATATAGCTGTAAAGGATCTTCAGCAGTATACATTCATTTGCAGTCTAGCAAGTCGAGATCTCGATCACAGAGTCGTTTCTATTATATGAAGCATCGACTTGAGATTCCGCTCTCTATCAACTTTTTGTTAAGTGATAGAGGAGTTAGCTTCGAGCTTTCTAGGGACGATGTTTGCATTGTCTCTCTTAGGAACTCAATAGTCGCCTAGAATAGGCATAGTTAGTCGAATCTTTAAATTGTCATGGACGCCATAGTACAATTTTGGATGTATGTTCATCTATGGTCAAGAGATCCGCCCATAGAAAGACCCTTTTTAATTCTTTTAGGCATATTTTACCATATTCTTTGGATTGAACCACGAAGTATTGGAAATACTCCCCGTTACATTACAATAAGTAAGGAAGAGCATAGTCTCTCTCTCTCTCTCGTTTTGGGTGTAAATTTTTACTGTTCCTGCAGATTTACCTCACTTACATAGCAGTTTATTTATTTATAGGTAATAAATCACTTTAAATGCATGAAAAACGACTTTATTATTCATTACAGTAAATAAAAGAAAAAAAAAAGACTGGAAAGTTTTTTATATTTTTAAAAAATAAAAAATTTGAGTTACAAAAAAAAAAAAAAAAAGTAAATAAATAAGGGCCAGTGCATTATTCAGACCTAAGCCGACGGACTGCTCCTATCAGAGAGGACCATTGAGGCTATAAATGACTCGTGAATGCAACCATGAACCTACTACGAAATCAATGCTCTTTCAAAAAAAAAAAAAAAATGTAAGAAATGAATGCACACCAAGGACGAAATTTATCGAAGTCCAATTTGCTTTGAATAAAATTTAGTGCTTTAAATATGTTTGGAAAATATGTTTTCCCTTTTTTTCCCCTTTTTAACAGTACCATATGATCGATTTGTTATTTCATTGAATTGGCACCGCAGTTAAAATAAAGATAAGACTTCATTGAACATGAAAAGTAAGAGTAATTTCGCCAGTACGAAATCACTCCAACACTTCCATAACACACATTATTATTAATTACACTCCTGGCTTAGTAGCCATGGCAGAAGAAAACAACCATCTTATTAGGCTCAAATTTTCTTAGGAAAGTAGACGGTGACGACCACAAACCAAACGGCAGAACAGAAAGCGGCCGGTGGTGAAGAGTGGTTTAACAATGTTTAGTGCAGAAGCAGCGGCGGCGTAAGCCCCTGCAGTCGCCGCCGGAAAATCCTTCAGTCTGGCAAACGGCCGCGCAGTTGCTCTCGCTCATGCATGTTCCCTTGAACCGGTGGCTTTGGGATTCACAGGTCCTTGCCTCCGCCACCATTAATGGACCTAACAAATTAACAATGTACATGAATCAGAAGATCAAATTAATTAGTCTATCAGCACAAGTTGAAAAATTAATTAACTCTGTTCATAAAGACTCTCTTTCTCATGCTTGTAATTTAGACGTGGTTTCAGATGAAAGATTAAGAAAGAAATGTACTAACCCGCGAGCATCACAAGTACGAGCATGAATAACACAGCTGTGTAACGTCCCATTTTGGAGCTTCAGAGAGATGTAGTGAGGTGAAATGAGATAAAAAGAAGGCCGTATTTATAGACAAATTCGTCCCGCAGGGACCTCTCTCTCTCTCTCTCTCTCTCATAGCGTGCTTGATTAGAAATATTTTTTATGAAAAATGTCAAATCCTTGAAAAGTTTTCCATCTTTATGCGTTTGATTGACAAATGAAAATGGAATTGAAATTCCATAGTACAATCCTTTTAAGCATAGTTTTCCATATTTTCCTGAGAAATCAATTCTCACATCTCATAAGTAAAATGTTTTCCATAAAAGTTAAAAAATATTTTCTTTTCCATGTTTCTGTATCAAACGTACTCTAACTTTTTCCTTTCTTTTTTCCCCATTTTTTTTTTGGAGTGGCTTAATCTATTGTTTTAGGGTTAAAATAGCAGATTAAGAAAATTTTATTTACAGTCCTACATTTAAGTGACATTGATGTTTGGGGGGAAAAAAGAGGAATCTTGTCAAGTGTAATTGTGTAAAAAGTTGTGTAGGTGTATAGCAAGTTTTCATTCCTTTCTTCCTTCCTTTTTTCCCCTCTCTCTCTCTCGCTAAAAATATAATAGGACACAAGAGGGTCCAAAGGTAAAACTGTTTTATGCTAATCATCCTTCGTTACTGTCATGGTTTGGGAAACTATACTAAATAAATTAATCCCTTATTATTTCTAGTAAAGATCAGTAATCAAACCAAGTCTTGAATCATAAGTTACACGAATATCCACCTTAAATCAGTTACCGACTTATTAATGTTGCCCCCTTTTCTTTTCTTTTGTGGAGAGTTATAGATAACAAACTTTTAGTTGAAGTGTTTGCTCCGAGCAAAAAAAAAAAAAAAAAAGGAAAGAAAAAAGAAAAGTTAAAAAGTGTTTGTTCATTTTGCAAGGACGTGGAATCTAATAATAAAATCAAGCCCTTAGAAAATTCTGACCTCTTTTTCATGAAGTATTTCAAAACACTGGGAGGATAATGTAATATACTACCATGTTTACCTCGTGGTTCTGTTATGGACGGAGAGAGTATAAGTTACAATCAAATCACTTTAATAATGGAACCCAAATATGGGAAGAATGGAAAACTTGGCGCCTTTAATGTTTACACAAGTGGAGGGTCAGAAAAGCATGGGACGGGTCATGGGGCATACAACACAGCAAATTATAAGTCAACAATTAAATGAGCAAACATACTGTGTGGTCATTTTTAATGTCAGATATCATTGGTAGATTGCAACCCTTTATGAAACATGACATCTAATGTTTCATCCGACATTTTGGCACCGGAGGTTTTAAACTAGTCCGATTCTCTTCTGAACGTGGCCGCACAGTACGGTTAGACGATTGGCATGAGATCAAAATCAAGTTTTAAACTTTTAAACAGTTCATTAAGGAGAAAAAAAACAAAGTTAAAAGCCAGTCCATATTGTGTTCTCTAGAGTCTCTCCTTTTCGTCAATTCTTCTTCTAGCACAGACATCTGAAATCGTTACAGTGTCACAAATAGTTGGTATAGTATCAACCATTAATGTGATTTATAGAGTAGGTGATATACTCACATTAGTGGTTTATGCCACATCACTCTCAAGTAAGTTAGCCAGTTCCGCGGTTTGCTTCTACCCCTACTTCTTTCATTTTGTCCATATTTTATAAGAGCCATAAGAGACCATTCAAAGTCACTGCTCATTTTATTTAGAAACAGAAGCTGGCCAAAAATTATAATGCCCATGTGGGTTGGATGGCTGACATGGTTTGGACTTGTGGTCCAGGCTATGCCAAATCTGGTAAGAGGCATAAATGGTTTTGTACAGCCCTATCTTCTGCAGTCTTTGGCATTCGCAGAGAATCCAATGCCAAAAAATGCATTATTCATATTCATAATAGTGAATGATTATGAACGAGTCTTAAAGAGCAATTAGAAAAGAGAATTGTAGTAATAACAAAATAACATGAGAGAAAACTTAGTTCTTTCAATGATTAACATTTGAGAATTTCATGTAGGCAAATTATCCATCCAAATTGTTATTTCATCAAGACTGTTGATTGAATTGAAAACCATGGATATAATGTCGAACAAACTTTTTACTTTGAAGAACCACCTTTTAATCTCTCCTTCCGCTTTTCAAGTAGTCCATTCGAATCCCCCAGAGCTGCTCTCCAACTGATTTCATATCTGGGCGATCAGCTCGTGTAGGCGCCACACATTGGATGGCCAAACCAAACATTTTTGCCAGAATTTCTTCATCTACCCTTTCATTCATCATAGGGTCTAGCATCTCCAAAATTTTTCCTTCATTATACTTCCTGAAAGCCTGCATATATGACGAGCTTCATGAATCCATCCTTATAGTGGAACCAAGTGGCATAATCAATCTAAGTCGCCAATAAGCTTTAAATGTAAAGGAGGTTTAGTCCCATATTGTGTTCATTCCATAAAGCAAGTAAATTTCTATACAGTATATTGTATCATTAACAGAAATTCATGAAAAACCGATTACAGTATTGTGGAATTGTTTTACTGCACAGTGGAACATTATGAAATCTTGTGAATTCAGATTTTCCTTGTAACACATGATATTACATAATGGCTACTGCAAACAACCTGTTCAGTATAAAGAGAGAAAAACTTACCCATTTAATGGTCACCCTGTCGTCGATTGGTCTCTTCAAATCCACAGGTCGACGCCCAGTTAAAATTTCTATTAACAATACCCCAAATGAGAAGACATCACTCTTTGACGTAAGTTGATATGTCCTCATATACTCCGGATCAAGGTAACCAACTGTGCCTTTTACTTGAGTTGAAACATATGCTTTCTCAGAGTCCATCTCTCCCAGCCTCGCAAACCCGAAATCTGCAACTTTGGCTCTCATGCTCTCCGTCAAAAGGACATTGGAAGACTTCACATCTCTGTGGATAATTTGCTTCTCTATATAAGATCCAAAAAGTATTGTCATGGACCACTGGCAAACAAAAAATTAAGGACTAGCGCATCGAACTAGACAATTTGCATGATGATTTTGACACGAATATACCATGAACCAAAAATTTGTATGGTGAACTTAAGCACATGTTAGATCTTAGACAATGTTGTAATATGCATTATCTGAGTCGGGGAGTAAGAGTGAACAAAACAGCTCTTCCAGAACCCGGGTCCTAACTTTAGTTTTCTTGGTAAAAACTTGGCAATGCATAATGGTCCTTTTCATTTCCCAAATTATCTTTGATTATTTCCTTTTCTCCCATCCCTAAAAGAATTACATAAGCATATGGACACTGCAGAAGAAGGCTATTACCTGCATAAAGATGAAGATAGGTTAGGCCATGGGCGACATCAATGGATATTTCAAGTCGCTGATTAAAATCCAATATCTTTCCCTTCCGACCTACCAAGGAAATCAGCTAACATGTTGCAATTCTTACTTGACGAGAATACTTGTAATGTCTCGAGTTTCAGAACTTTACCATCCAGATGTTCTCTTAGCGTACCATTTGGTACATACTCTGTGATTATCAGGCGCTCATCTCCTTCATCGACATAACCAAGCAGCTTGACTAGATTCCGATGATCAATCTTAGACAGAAGTTCAACTCCACTCCTAAATTCAGTCCGCAGTGCTTCAAAGTGATCTTTCTTTTCTCACCAATTAAAAATTATTTATAGAATTAAATGTCGGAAAAGGAAGAGTTTGAAGGAAGCTTCATTTGAAGTTCGTACTTGTATAACCACATATCCAATTTGATTACTTTATTCTGTTAGACAAATCAAAAGCATCAAGACACACCTTCACTTCCTTGGTGACTTCTAAATTTTTTTTCCCATTTATTACTTTTAGCCGGTCTCAAGTTCAAGCAGATGGTATCCCTACGTGGCTGACAACAAGCATGAAATGATCATTGCTAGCATAAACAACGCCACAGAATTCCAAGACTGTAAAAATCAGTTTTAATTCTTCACTCTATGCAATGCAGGGTAGGACTGGCACGTCACCTAGATTCAAATTACGGTAATAATATTTATGAATAACATATGGAAAAACACATACTTTTGGGAAATTTCAATTTGGTAGACTACTCTTATTTCTTGCATAATAGATCAAACTTTGCTTACAATTTAAACTGAAGTGAATGAACCATTATTCTCTGTACCCAATAATTTGTATACAGTTTCTCCATTATATTTGCAATTCCAATACTGACACTCCCAGATTGTAACAATGTATCCATGTTTTTCAAGATCTCATTCATGTTATTTAGGCACAGATTCCTCTCCTAAAGAAATCTGAAAAAGCAAAAGGAAAAACAGAGAAATTACTTGTGAAACTATAGAAGAATTCTTAGCAGTTTTTCTCCAAAAAATTATAGAGAGTTATTCAAGTTCAAAATCATTACATTCAATCTTCTTATACAGTCTTTTGAAAGCTTAGCATCCGAATCATTTGCTATTGTGGGTTCCATTTACAATGAATTCTACTTTCAATCTTGTTGGAATTTATAAATTATACATATCCAAAATACATTATTTCACTTAGCCCTATGAATTCTGTTCTCGCCTTTCTCTCCTTACAATATCTTGGTTATCAATTTTCCCTTTTTGCACACAAGGCAAGTTAAGCTGCTGGCTAAGGTGAATAATTGAGCAAGAAAATGAGCAGATCATGCCTTCGTGAAGAAAGAAAAAAATCTGAGCAATTACTAGTATAGCAAAGATAGTACTCCAGAAGCTACGAACGCAAAGTCCAGGAAAAGAATCAGAAGCATACCCTTTTTGCTCGTTTAATGGCAACTATCTGACCATCTGGTAACTCAGCCTTGTAAATAGTCCCAAACCCTCCTTCACCTATAATTTGTGACCGTGAGAAGTTTTGTGTTGCTCTAGCAACTTGGCCCATGGAAAGATGAACAGATCCAATCCTACTAAGTTTTGGTGACATGGAAAATCTTGAAGGGCTAGGCGGAACTCGTAGTGGACTGATTGGAATCTTCTCAGAAACAGAACTCATTTCTAAAGATGAAATTGAATCCACTGCAAGAATAGTGTATGCTAGGTAAATATGGACATAATTGAACTGGAGTAGAAGTGTAAGCTCAAACATACTATTTCTTTTATATTGAATACGCGTAGCCAAGCCAAAGAATTGTATCACAGGAAACAAATCTAAATCATAGATACAAGTGAACTGACTTCATCTCACAGGTACATGCCTCATGCCAAGTGATCCACTACTGCATCTACTGTAGATTTCACTGAATACACATATGCCCACGGTGTTGATCTCAGGTGACTGGAGTTAGACGTGTGCTCTTCCGATCTCACTTGAATTTGGTTCCTTGGACAAAACAGTATGGCCAACTTCCCGTTTTCTTGCTTGAAAGCATGGGCAAAGCAAGGCACAACATAAGACAAAGAACCCCGGTGCTGCTATGGACAGATATTTGGGGGTTAATATTGCATTCTTAGCATAACCTTCCATTTTCAACTGACTCTTTTTATCAAAATTGTGTTCTGTAGATCCTTCTGGAACTGCATCTTGTAAAAATTTTCTTCCCACCTCTGAAGGCAGCTTATCTGCATAATAGTAGAAAATCACTACTTCATTAGTAAACGTCATGCAAAGCCCTTATATGTGCAATGTGAATGTTCACCACAAAGTAACTTTTCCCAGTAAGGATTTGATAAAAGAGATGTTCAGAAAAGCATAATGCTCCATAAAATTTTGTTTGACGGGCACACCTAATGAAAATTCCAATCTGCAGTATTGATTTCTGATATTTCTGCTAATGAAACAACGTTTTGCATAGATATATCCTGAGAGCCTCACAGAAGAAGTATTTGTCTACCAAATTTCCATCGATATAGTACAACTCCCAAGCAGGATTATCATAATGGCTAATATGATACGTTCCACAAGCTTTCCTGTGTTGTAACAGCCCAGATGCAGAGATTCTTGGCACTTGCACCAACAGTAGCAGACTTAATAAAATTAATGCCATTTTCAATGAAACATAGCAAATCTTTCAACGCCCAAAAGACAATGGCTGCATCCTTAATTATGAATCTCCACACAACTCAAATGCGACTCAGCTGGTAGACACAGAATAAACTAATTTGAGCTAATCTATCAAAGCATAACTGAGTGTGCTTATTAGAGGTTAAAGGGTGCTCTTATCAAGCAACAACAGTCACCACAATCACCTGTCAAGCAGAGATCAATAGAGTCTTCAGATAAACAAGCCAGAAAATTGACAAAGCAAATGAATGCAATAGGACTTAAAAATTCTACTTTAACTTAAAAAGCATCAAATTTCCTTATATATCACGCTAAAATGAGGGTTCGAGATATCAAACTTCACTCTTTCTGTGAATTAAAAATTTCAGGGAAACAAAATCCAAAATCAATAGATCCCAAATGGAGAAAGATACATAATTCACCGCAGTTATTTTGAAAGCAATAATTTCTAAAGCCAACAGATGGGGAATTTTGACTGAATTTACAGATGCCTATACTGCGGATTCGGCTTTCAAACTACGAAAAGCAGAAAATTTTTAAAAAGGAGCTTCAAATAGCAAGGCAGCAATCACAAAACGCGCACATGAAATAGTGAAATTCAATCACAAACCAAGAACTGGCAAACAAATAAAAGAACAAAGCCCAAATCATAAGAACACAGACCTATCAAGGTGTTTTTCAAGCTTCAAAAGATACATAAATAACTTCTACTCAGATCATTTAATCTATATATATCTTATTAAGCTAACAACCCATCTTCCACATGAGTGCATACAAAATTTCAAAAGCCATTAACAATTTAACAGACTCAATTTTCATACATATATGATTTCCACAAGTGCTGCCTGGGGAGTTTGATTAATCAACTAATACTACAAGTCAACATTGGTGAGATAGAACAATCAATCTGATCAAAAAGTCAATTGCAGATAGACAGAATAGACCATTCACATACATAAGTACTTCAAACTTCAAAGCAATAACTATACGTAGATGCAGACATCTACTGCTACTATAGTGCAAAGAAGAATCAAAAGTTTTAAACAGAGAGGAGAGGGGCGACGCAAAAAAGCTGGAACCTGGAAAATTTGTAGAGATGGTGGGCTATGCTTAACAGCTCAAGTCTATTGACCGTCGCTTGAGCCCCATTCAACGGAAATTGTTGACAATTAGAGAAGTGGCATTGACATTTTCTTGGAAGCAACCATCTTTGGAATTGACCACGGAACGGATTCTAGTCTCCATTTCCTTTACAGCTTTACTGGAGCATCGTTGGCCAATTGAATAATTATCATCCCATGTCCACAAAGATTGCTTCAATTTTCCATTTTTTAATTAATTTATTTGTCCCAAATTGTGGCTGAATGATTACTTGCTTATGCTGATGGAGTTGGGCTTTTGAAGTTGGCGTCCAAATCATCGGAAGGGGAGAAAAAAGAATAATGCTATGTAGCATCAGTAGCGCTTGACATCAGTCTAGATGGTATTTAATGTGTCATTAAATGATAAGTGAAAATAAATAAATAAATAAATGATTCACTTAATTCAACTTATCGTTTAGTACCACATTGATATAGTGCCAAGCACCAGTGGTGCAAAATAGCATTATTCGAGAAAAAAAGGCTCTTTTTTTTCTTTTTTCGATAGAGAGGGCAGAGAGGGGAGGCGTTGTTCGAATCCGTTTGAAATGTGAGTTTCTTTGAACCATTAAGGAAAAACATTTTTAACATATCAATGACTATTGGACATTATAAATTTTGAAATTAATTAGCTGACCAAAATATGCTTATGGTATAAAATTTCTATAGTTCCGATAATTTACAACTAAATTCTAGAATTAGATACCTCAAAGTACGACTGTACGAGCCGCTCACCAAATTAAAAACATTTTAAGATTCAAGTCATACATATTATTGAAAATTTTTAAATTCCAAGGCAAAAATTGAAAACAAAATTATAATAGAAAATAAAATCCTCTAGAATTTGGATATTTGGCCATCCCATGGATCCATTGGCTTGCGCCTGAACTTCAAGTATGGGCATACCAATTAGATCAAATTACGTGGCTAAAGTTTTTAATTTAAGAAGTGGCGCCCATAATAATAGCTATGTTCTTTTGGTATTTATTTCCGGCCCTACTTGGTTGTGATTTCTCATGTGGCGTGTCCCGTCACATGATTATATAGTGTCATAGGGTGTCATATATATGGCATTAGAATGAGACTCAATTAATGAAGAGAGATTAAACTTAGCTAGATGGTGAATAAATTTTTGGTATCCTAAAACTTCGTACTCCATTCTCTCTGGCCAAATCAAGAATCAGTATGTAAATTTAGAGGACACAATTTTTATTATTAAATTGGGCTTCTTGAATATACATGAATTCTCCATTAACCATGAATACTGAATCTTGAGTATTTATGGAGTATTAAAATTTTTTTCTTAGATAAGAGGTTCACAATTAGAAAATTTTCAAATACCATTACTTTATGTTTATCTCTTTAATGACTGAGAGACTAAGTCTCATTTTGTTTGGCTTTTAATCACACAGCTTTATGGTTGAACATGAGATTCATCAGGTTTCATTTATGACTATTGCAAATAATGTTGATCATGTCATCAGGTATGGTAGATTAGGTCATACTTAGTTACATATACGATGGAAAGCTAGGCAATTTGACTCAAATTTGTAAACATGATCAACTTGCCCATATATATGAAGACACATTTTCTTTTTAACGCCCAAGATGTCCACTGAGAAATCTTTTGGAGAAAATCCACGCAAACTCTCTTTCTTGTTGGTTTGTTGATACCCAATAAACTCGGGAAAGTAATGACATGGATCTGGATGAAATAAATGACAAATTCAGAGGCTTAAAAGCCAAAGACTGAACAATAAAAACCCAACACCACAATTTGATAGCCAGATAATTACTACTTTAGAGATGTAAACAATTTGGTTGTTGCTGAAGTGATTGGATATAATAAGAAACACACTTCGAATCTTCTTGGAGATCTTGGATAATATCTTTTGAGATATTAGCTTACCTTATCTTTTTACCATTTCAATTTTAAATACCGTAGTGGTTTGGGAATTAAATACACACAAATACACAAGAAACAAAGCAAAAGGGCAGGTGGCTTTTTTCTTCCTTTAATTACTTAGCCTTTTTAAACCGTTGAAGCCTATCTTCCTTTGTGGAGTTGTCTATTGTTTGCTTCCTTCCAGTGAGAGATATCTAACCTTAGTGGTTGATGATTCAAGAGTGTCAGATTAGTGTGGGCGTTGTAGTGTTGCCTTTGTGGGAGTTGGGCAATAAAGTCCGATACTTCGAGTCTACAAATGCTGGGAAGTGAAGCCACACGAGAGAGCAAAGGGGATTTTTTTTCTTTTCGTCTTTATGTTCTTCTTGAAGCTTCTTGTAATCCCTTTTATAATGGTTAATTGAATGTCAATTTTTTTTGTAATCTTTGTGACCTTTTGCTCGGTATAAAATCCATAACATCTCTCTATCAACTTATATCCATTCCATCATTTGTGACCTGATGAGTGCGAGAGTTAGATATGGTTCGAATTATACTTCCGTTACATCATAAAAGTATTGTGATGCATTAGAATCGAGAACTCATTACTTGAAACGTACTAGTCAACTCAGATAGGGTTACGAGTCGAGTATCTAGTTCGCTTTGATTCTCTCGGCAAATACTTGTCTACAAACTATGTGTTAATAAAACAATTAAAATGAGAAACTTATCAGTCATATTTTAGGTTTTTTTATCCCTCCCACAATCATTTTTCTCTCTGTCTAACCAATTTAAACATCGCACCACCTAACTTTAGCTCCATACCCAGGCCATGTTGACTTGCAAGATATCATAATGTTTGTCCAAATGTGTAAAAGATCATATTTTATTATGTAAATTTTCAACTAGTCTAACCTAATAATAAGTATGAAATTAAAAGTTGGATTTGTCTCTCTCACGCACACTCATCATCCTAATGTTTGAAAAGAAATAACTAATTTTATTAGACACTCGTGTCCAAAATATTAATGCTGAAAGTTTACAAGTATCCGTAACTAAGTTACCACACTCAACGCGCATCATTGTCAAGATGAAATTTTTTCTTAGCTTATTATTTCAAATTCATTACCGGATCATTTAATATGACGGTGCAAGAAATGTGTTTTATTGATTAATTAAAGTGTCTTAAAGAGAACACAAAATTTTTCTGCAGAAAATGAACGATTTAAGTATACACAAGGCGTCCACTCCAATTGCGTGATGGTTCTGCTTAACTCAACGTTGAAACAATAAATATATTAAGTTAAAGCAAAGGAAAAAAAAATATTGGCTATATTTGCTTAGTTTAACCAACCAAATGGTTGGGAAAAATTTTGCAACCACCATTACCTACTCGTAAATCTTGCAAAAATATTCGAATTACTTCAAAGATTTAAAGAACTTAAGTAGACGACGAGCAACTAGTTAAGGTAACGGGATTGTGTATTTTTTGCGTGCAATTACGAATTACTCCATTTAGGTAGTACTACTATAATTATCTAGTATTTTTATGACATGATTGCATATTTATATATGCTTTAAAAAAAAAAAATATACAAGGATTGTAGGATAGGGGAATTGTGGAAATACAATCAGATGGCATAAACCACATGACTCTTGGCGTTTATATATGCTTTTAGATGAACTTTACCTCAAAATTAGCATTTCAAATGTGTTAAAAAAAAATTCAAAAACTTGGCAATCTCAAAGTAAAAAAAAAAAAAAATCTGCTAAGACCCATTTGGTCTGATGGCATTTAAATTGGCTTCTGACACCCTAGATAAGAGTTTGACTCCCCTCCCTTACAATCCACGTTTCTTTCTTGTTCATTTATGAAAACATGTACGCATTTTGAAGTTCCCCATTTCTTGATTCCAATCAGAGTAAAAGTTAAAAAAAAAAAAAAGAGCTATTGAATTGTGTATTTATTGGCACCTCCGTTTCAAAAAGATAGTCCTATTTATTATTTCTCATAGATTAAGAAATGTTTATTTAATACTATTGAAAATGTAAATTTTAACCTCATTTCTCTATTATATCATTTCATTTATTAATTATTACATTTTAATAATTATATTTTTATGATAATTATACACATTAAAGATGGGCATATAAGAGAACTATATTTTGGAACAGATGAAAAAAGAAAGCTAGACCATTTCCGTCCCAAAAAGATGGTCCCATAACCTCTTTCACATGTATTAAGAAAAGTTCCTTTAATAGTCTTAATAAAGTATATTTTAACATAATTTACCTATTATACCTTTATTTTATTAATTATTTCACATTAATAATTTTATTTTTTGATAACTATGCATATTAAAGAATGACATATAAAAGAAATAATTTTCAACTACTTTTTTAAAAGTAAACTAGACTATATTTTAAGACGGAAAAAAAAGGAAATATGGACCGTCTTTTTAAAACGGAGGTAGTATGATTTTACATCCAAGCATCGCTTTACATGCTAGCACTTAAAAAGTTAACATTTAAAATAACTCGACTCATCGAACTCATTCGTTCAGCTTAGAGATGGAATTAATTTTGTAAAAACATATTTAGCCTGTATCAATTTCATTTGCTAAAACAACCTATAAAATCAGAATACTTCTATGTAATATTGTCACAATCAAATATTGTAAATTTAAAAGTACGCATCACTACCCTCTATTTATAAAAATTTCTATAATCGTGTATTTGAAATAGAATAATCTATATTATACATCTAGCCCATCTCATATCTACCTCTTATTCACCTCATTTAATTACGCGTATATATATCGTGATAATTTATCAAATTATCATGATATATATATAGGTAATTCAAGCCGACAACAGCTGAACACGAGTTGAATGAGGATGAGTTGTTGGAGAGTATTTGGTGCCATATGTCCAAGAAATATTAATGACCTTTGCTTGAGTATGCCAATCCCTGACGTGAAGAAGTTATTGATGACCTAACTAGAATATGCACAAACCTAATTTATTAAGCGAAAGTCAAGCAATCCAAACGCATCTTCTTCTCTTTAAATGCTGTTGGGTTGCAGTTGCACACTTGCCTATACTTACTCGGACAATCAATAAACCAACAAAAGTTATCCATTTTTTCCTTTGACATTTGAATTGTTTTTTAGTACGAGTATATATTTCCCTTACTTTCTTCGTCCTCTTCATCGGAGGGTTGTAAGAAATTGTGCATGTTGTAGCATGAACACCTGGGAATTGGGGTCTGTTTGGCAGAGGAAAATAGGAGTGAAAATGGATCAAGAAAAGGATCAAATTACCTGCTTTTATCCTCAAGATTCAGTGGTGGGTTGCAAGAAACAGAGGGGCAAAAATACTGGGAAAAGAAATTATCCCCTTTTGTCATTTCATGAATTGCCAGATTATATGAAGGATAATGAATTCATTTTGAATTATTATAGAGTTAATTGGCCTCTCAAAGAAGCATTCTTCAGCTTATTTCGTTGGCACAACGAAACCCTTAACGTATGGACGTAAGTAGTGTATTTTTTTCCCAAGATTTTTCTGTTCAATTTTATTGATTTTTGCTGTGATTTTCTGGGTTTTTTCCCCTCTTTTTGGAAATTTAAATTTATAGTTTCTTCGCAGGCATTTAGTTGGATTTGTATTATTTTTGGGATTGACAATTGCAAATCTGATGCATGTGCCTCAAGTGGCAGATTTCATTACGCTGTTTTCTGGGTAAGTTCAAGAAATTTAACTTCACTCTCTTGATTTGCTCAGAATTTAAAGAAATTTTCAGAAATTTCGTAGGTGGAGTAGAAGTTTTCAGTTCAAATTTGTTCTTCTTGGTAGTCAAATTGCTTCAGTTTGACATGATTATTAGCATTAAAGAGTAATTAATTCCAAGGACATATTATCTGTACAGCCAGCTTATTACATGAAAGAGACAGATAACTATTATCTGTACAACAATTACTCATCAAGGCCAAAAGTTGTATTACTATGTACGAAAATAGAAACTAAGCCAAGCAACATCGATATCCCATTTTCTATGGAGTCAAAGGATGGCTCAATAAACGAGCCCAACTATCAATTATAAGTCGCCACGTGTGGTATATGTGGTTTCACAAAATCACATGTGATTTTTTTACTTTGCCACTTGTGATTGGTAGTTGGCTAGAGCGCTATCTGGGGCCACATGCCACCAAAATGGACAAAAAGATTATTTAGAGGAGGCCCTCTTGCTCAATGAATTAGGAATTAGGACATTTTGAATCTTTGAAGGGTGAAATCAAGAAGCTTTTGTTGTGGAAGTGGTTATTATTGTGTGAACTTTCAGAGAGTGAATGAACTTTGCATATTGAAGAATTCTTTCAATATGTTCTGTAAAATGATTGTCATCTTTTATATAAAAGGCCTAGGGCGTCATGTCTTATGTAAGTGGATGTTAGACAAAAAATTATCCTAATGTAAATTTTTGTGCTTTTCAAATGATAGTAAAAATGTATATGTTCTTGTTTTGCAGACATTTTCCTTCGTCTGCAGAAGCTAATGTCTCTCACAATTCCATGGATTTTTCCCTGGTGTGTACTTCTACCTTAGTCCTACAGAAAGTAAGTTCAAGATATGTTTTCTCAGTGGACAAACGAATTCTTAAC